>JAOQMS010000004.1:2915097-2940651 GCA_027563885.1 Erythroxylum longipes | reverse complement strand
TTCAATTTCATTACCAAATTGAAATCCCAATTACCAATTTATCACCTAAATCAACTACCACTTTCAATTTAATTTCGACATTACCATTTACCACAATCAAAACTAACCCATTTTGCACACCTCTTTCATCCACATTTACCATAAATCCTTCAAAACTAACCCAACAATACGGATTAACAACTCCAAATTTCCAACCCAACAAGGCAGCAACACAATCAATTAACCAGAAAGAATTTCATTCCTCACAAGCCACAAATTACAACAACACAAACAATTAACAAAAGCATTCAAAAATTGCAAAAAAAACACACCAAATAAACAGTCACAATCGGATATTCGGATCAAGTTGGGTCGGGTCGGGTCCAGATCTGTCATCGGATGGTGCGCACGCTGCACAAAAGTGGTCGTCGGATGGTGGTGACAGGCGGAGGCGGCGACAGGCGGAGGAGGCAACCCGCGACAGGAGGAGATGGCGACCCGCGAGTCTGCGACAACCGGAGGAGCAACCAAGCACGCTGGAGAGCAACACACCACGACCCACGACACCGGACGACGTCGACGCAGCTACAGAGAGAGGACATAGGCGAGGCGAGGAGTCGGTGAGAGAGAGAGAGCAAAGAGAGAAAAATCAAAATAGAAGACAGATGATAGAACAACAGAGGTCGGGGGGTATAAAAATTTTTTCCAAAATTTACAGATAGGTCCCTAAAAAATGGGGTTTTCGCATTACCGGCCAGTACCAGGCGAAAACACCCGGTACCTGCGGCCGATACCTTTGTCTTCGGTACCGTTCCGTTTTTCGGCCGAGTTCTGTTCATTTACTCTACCACTTCATTTTGTTGAGGAGTCTGAGGCACCGTGAATTGACGTTTGAAGCCTTCTCGATTAAAAAATTCAATTAACTTATCACCAATATATTCTCCACCATTTTCAGTCTTGAGGTACTTAATTTTCTTCCCCATCTCTAACTTAATTTGTGCTTTAAATGTTGTGAAGTTTGAAAATACATTTCCTTTTCTCTTAATAGGATACACCCAACATCTTCTAGAGTAATCATCAATAAAGGTCACAAAGTACCTTGCTCCACCCAGAGACATAACCGGTGCTTACCATAGATCAGAGTGAACCAATTCTAGAATATTTTTACTTCTAAAATTTGATGCATTAAATTTCAATCTATGCTACTTACTTGTAATGCAGTGTTCATATAAGGGTAATGATACCTTCGTAAGACCAGGGAGTAGTTTCTTCTCAGCAAGAATCTTCAATCCTTATTCTAACAAGTGGTCAAGTTTACGGTGCCACAATTTTGTTGCATTTTCTGCAAAATTAACAAATGCAACTGATGCATTTGCGTCCATATATGTCTCTCCCGTAAGCTTGTATAAGTTTGAAGCTATCCTTTCTACCTTCATGACTACAAGCACTCCTTTAATCACCTTCATGACTTAATTTTGAATGGAGGTCTTACACCCAATTTCATCCAATTGTCCTAACGATAATAAATTCTTTTTCCAGCCCTTCACATGTCACACATTTTAAATAATGTGAACTGTACCATCATACATCTTCAACTTGACGGTGCCAATCCCAGCAATCTCTAAGGCATGGTTATTTTCCATGTACACAGATCCTACAAAGATAGATTTATAAGTGTGAAACCAATCTCTACAATGAGTCAAATGCCACGTTACTCTTGAATCTATTATTCAAGCATCAGTGAGTTCTACTCTGTCCTTGAACACTATTGCTACTTCACTATATAAGATTTCTCCATTGGCAAAACATCCCTGAGAAGTTGATGCTTCAGAAGCCTTGTCTCTATCTTTCTTGAATCGACATTCACTTTTAAAGTGTCTTCTCTTGCCACAGTTGTAACACTTGAGATTTTTCTTACTTTTAGATTTCGACATTCATTGTTTGTGGCTCCCAGTGAAATCACGCTCCATTGACCGTCCTCTTGTCATCGACAAGGCTTCTGCTTGATGCGAACATGTCAGGCTTTCTTCCTTGTTGATGCATCTACTTTCTTCTTCAAAAATCGAAGCAGCAATACCATCAAATACTAAAGTATCTGTGAAGATATTATTGGTTAAATTAATGATGAGTTGATCTATATAAATCTGGAAGACTTTGAAGTAGAATCTCTGCATGTTCAGTTGGATTTACATTATGTTCCAACTTTGAAAGTTGAGAGCATAAAGAGGTCAGAATATTGATATGCTCAATTACTGAAGTAGATTCAGACATTCAGAGTGAGTAAAGTCTCCTCTTCAGAAAAATTTTGTTGTGAAGAGACTTAGTTTCATATAATTTTGTAAGACGATCTCAAATCTCCTTGGCTGTTTTCTTTTCCTCTACACCTTGCAAGATATCATCCGATAGTCCAAGATACAAATATAACATGGCTAAGGCACCTATTTGTTTGCATTTGACGTCGTTTGTGAAATTCGCTAGCCTAGCACTGATGGCCTCCAAACATTTATCTTTTACTAATACTGCCTTCATCTTCAATTTCTATAACAAGAACTTTGTCCCATCAAACTTTGTAATATCAAATTTGGTCGATATTGCTTCTATCATAAAAATTGACTCCTACTCTCTCAGGTTAAAAAAAGGGAAACCGTCTCGAGTTACCTCCATTTAGTATGTAATAAGACTATAGTACATCAGAAAAGTTCTCAGGAAAGACTGAAAGGGTCACAAATGGTCCCACTTAAAACCCAGTCTCCTTAGACAGAGATTTTCCTAGACTTGCACTCAATCAACTTAAATACCAGCAAAAAATGCCCCAAAAATGACAACAAAAACCTGGGAATAGAATTACTCTTAACCCGCAAGAACACCAAAGAAAAACTTGTTTTTTGATTTGGAAGATCAGACTTTGCTGCAACCATAAAGCATATTTGAGCAACCTTTGGGCTCTGATACCACTGATAGGAGATGGACTCCACCCAGATAAAGCAAACACACCAATAAAAGAAATTGAGATAAAAAATGAGATACAAGACTTAACATGGAAAACTCCTTAACGAATATGGGGAAAAACCATGGGCAAGAATAAAAAACTTTTCCACTATAGAAAACAAAGATTATAAGAGGAAGCTCTCATAATCCACACCAAGAATTAATACACAAAGTTATAGGAAAGATATTTTGGGACATTTAAAACCTTAGTATATGCCTCCTTATATAGCCTTAATGGAGGCTATTATGTTTTCTCTTTACCAATATGGGATTTAAGCTAATAGTTAATTTAAATAAAATGATATTGTTTTAATTTGAATGTTTTATTTTAAAATATTTATAAAATGTAATTTAAAATTTTAAGAGCAAATTAAAAAAAACTATAAAAAGATGTAATGTATTTAACATAAAATAAATATAAATATTATGTCTAACCCTAAAAGAAATGTTGGTTTGACGTATTTAATATTTTATTACTACAAAAATGTAATTCAAAATTGTCATTTGTTTGAAGGTTGAGAATAAGGTAAGAATGAGTAGGGACGATAGGCTTGGCCCGGTCCGGCCTTAACTTTGGCCTGGGTTGATCAGGCCATATGCCAAGACTACTTGGCCCGAAGGGAAGATGCAAAATGACATTGTTTTGCCAAATTTTTTTTAAAAAAGTGTAAACGAGTAGAATCGGGTCAGACCAGACACGTCTTAAACCTGGTCTGACCTATTGTCATCCCTAAGAATGAGTGAAAAAGATTAATCATCTAAGTCATCAGTAGGACTAATAGTACTAAATATCTTATTTATTATTGACCTTATTAGCTAATTAGAGTAATGAATATATGCAAAAACAAGAGAACTTGAATATGGTTGATACTTAGTCGAGTTAGGTTCAAGTTTATATGAAGTTTGATCGAAATTGAGTTAAATTTAATTATTTTAATTTAAAATTAAAAAATGAAGTTGTTTACTCAAAGTAGTATTATTTTATTTAACATATTCGAGTTTTGTATAGGGATAAGTTGAATAATTCAAATTTTAAATTCAGCTTTAAATCTCAAAATTAGAAAAAAAGTTTAATTTTAACTCAAAATCTGATCGATTTTATGGATGATAATGGGTTAGGCCTTGTCCTATGCCTGGTTAAGCTCAGACAACTTAGCTCGAACCAGAGCTTGACTCGACCTGGCTTCAATTTCTTAAAAAATTTAAAAATGTCAAAAGTGGTGTCTTTTGCATATAATGGTTAGGCTCGGTCCAGGCCAGGCTTGGGTAGCCAAAGCTAAAGCTAGGTTTGAGGCCCAATTTTTTAGGTAATTGGAGACCGAGGCCTAGTCAACCTAATCCTGTCCTATTGACTTCACGTTAGCCTAGGCCCAGTTATCATTTCTAATCAACTAGTCCAAATTTTTGGCCCGAGTCCAGTTTCTATCTCTAATTCGAGTGGTCGAAATTGGGTTAACAAAAATTGCTAACACTTTACACTAGTCCACAGTTCATTAGCACATTGACCAGATACTCCATATACTTTATCAAATTTGACGCATAAACTAATATTGCAGAGACACGGGCTCAGCTAGAGTGGTTCTAAAAGGCAGAAACTATCCAAGCCCAATTTCAGAGAGTAAAAGCCAGAGCTACAAATCAGAATCCGACTATCAACGGTGTCGTCTCAAGAAAGGGTCAAAACGTTGCGTGTGGGCAGGTGCACCGGTTGCTCTGAAATCCCTCTCTATCGAAACCTCACTGTTGCTGGGAGAATTGGATGAAATGCGGTGGTACATTGTTGCTTCTCTTCTCACTGTTCTCACCAGTTCACAGGTAAACCCTAATGCCTTTTCTTCCCTCACCGTTAATCCCTAAATCTTAACACTGACCCACTCTCTTCAGGGGATATTGACCACTCTCTCACAAACCCACGGGAAATACAAGTACGACTACGCCACCATCCCCTTTTTAGCTGAAGTATTTAAGGTAATTCAATTTTGGAATTTCATTTTATTGAACTGCTTGCGGCCAGCCCAGTGACTGATATCGAATGTTTCAGCTTGTAGTGTCTAGTTTTCTTCTGTGGAGGGAGTGCCGGAGATCGCCTCCTCCGAAAATGACCACCGATTGGAAGAGTGTGCGGTTGTTTCCGATCCCCTCTATCATTTACTTGATCCACAATAACGTACAATTTGCTACTCTTATCTATGTGGACGCCTCCACTTACCAGATTATGGGCAATCTTAAGATCGTCACTACTGGAATATTATTCAGGTTTTTTTTTCTGTTACTTTAATTTCATGTTTTTTGAATGTGGTTTCTTCGGTGGTGTTGGATCTAATGTGTAGTGAATGAAATTGTTTGTTTTCTATCTTAGGATGTTTCTGAAGAGGAAGCTTTCCAATTTGCAATGGATGGCAATTGTTCTATTGGCTGTAGGAACGACCACCAGCCAGGTTCTGACTTTGAACGCATTTTCTTTATTTAGTTGTTTTTTACGTGGTTTCATATCTTGATGCAATCGGTTTCTGCTTTGATGGTTAGTTACTCCATCAAATCTTGGATGATTAACATGAATAAAGTCTCTCCAATTGAGTCAATGGAGGTCGATTAGAAAGCTTTATAAACCATTTACTAGTTCTTTGTCTTTCCTTATATTTGCTATTAAAAGTCACTCCAAATTGCAGAGGATACCAATGAGTATGTAAAAAAGGTGAGAAATGACGTTAACATGGTGAATCTGAGACTGAAATGCCGGTTAAGTTTGTTGAAATTGGTAAGTGTGCAATGTGGAAGACTAAGAAAAGCTAGAAAGTGGGTTGAGGTGATATATTATACGGATTATGCATAGAATTTGAAGTATCAAAATGCTAAACAGCCTGAGTAAAGTAAAAAAGCGGTCTTCACCAATTAGAGCGTTGAACTTAGCTATAAAATTGCAATTATTAAGTTTTGTAAAGGGACGTATTCAACCATTGGTTCCCTTGCCCTTATACTATATTGGAAATGCTTTACATGATACGTATACAAGCATAAATTAGGTAGGTATTAGTCTTCAACGAATTAAATAGTATCTTTATTATATTTCTTATATTCTTTTCTCTTTACTGTAAACATTCGTCCATTGGACATATTTTGAGGGTAGATCCTCTGTTTCATTATGGCCCCTAACATTGGAAGTACTTTTCTACCGTCTTTTGGTAAAGGTAAAAGGCTGCGGAGAAGCTTCATGTGACTCCCTTTTCTCAGCACCTATTCAGGGATACATGTTAGGTATTTTGTCTGCTTGTCTCTCAGCACTTGCTGGCGTTTATACGGAATTCCTGATGAAGAAGAACAATGATAGTTTATATTGGCAGAATGTACAATTATACACGTACGTATTCTTTTTCTGCCAGCTGTTTTTTTTTTTTTGAAATTATGAAAAGCATATCAGTTTTCACGAGTAGTTTCAAATAGAAGTCAAAATTTCAGGATTGGATGTTTCTCATTCAGGTTTGGGGCAATTTTCAATATGGCTCGGCTTGTGTTGGATGATTTTAGAAGTGGTTTTGAGAATGGACCATGGTGGCAACGCCTTTTTAATGGATATAGTATCACAACTTGGCTGGTGGTGTTGAATCTTGGATGTTCTGGTCTTTTAGTTTCATGGCTAATGAAATATGCTGACAATATTGTCAAGGTATTTCCTATTACTCTTGTTTATTTTAGTTTTGGGCTTTGTATGCCCGACGATATTTCATCTATGAATGTAAGATACTATTTTCAGTTTCTGTTTTCCTATTTTTTATTTAACTGGAAGTTGTTCTTTTCTGTATATTGCTGCCCCCTGATTCTGTTCTGTCTTCTTTTTTTTTTTGGATGAAAACACTTAAATGTTCTTTATGGCCTATTTCTACTGCAGGTGTACTCGACATCTATGGCAATGCTACTTACAATGATTCTGTCAGTGTTTCTTTTCAATTTCAGACCTACATTGCAGGTAACCTTTCATGATTTGAAGTTTGTGTTGCATGGTTTCCCTTTCTTTTTGCGTCCTTCTTTAGTCCACTCCTGTCTCATTTACCAAATAGATACAACATATCTATCTTCTTTGCCCAAAACTGATGATATTGCAATCTGACACGGTGTTGCGTAGCTAGAGGAAGCATGTTAATATTTTATTTTCGGGTGAATTTTAAATCTAGTTGATTGACCATTAAGTGTTGATGCCCCTTCGGCATTCTTTTATAAGTATCTAAGGCCTTGTTTTTCCATGAATTTCTATATGTTGTATGGTATGCGTAACACTTGTTCTTGCGGTTGTCCAGCTTTTCTTGGGGATTATTGTTTGCATGATGTCGCTACACATGTATTTTGCGCCTCCAGCCACGCTTGTAGATTTGCCTATAACTGTGAAAACAGATCAAAAAACAATTCCAGAGAGTGTCATTGATGTTCCCACTGATCGCAGAACCGCTTCATAACGTGTCATCTTTATCAGAAACTGTAAATCTACGTGTTGATGTATTCTTTTCAATCGCTTTTGATGTTGGTGATGCTAATTTGTGGTGCACATGCAGAATTTTGACGGATGGATACGTGACAGGTAAATTGTAGAATGATCACAGAAACAGCGTAAGAAAATTCAATGATCATCAGTTCCAAAATATCAAATAATGCATCCAGAATAGTCTATGCAATCCTTTTCTCTCTTCTGGCCATGTTTGCTTTAATTTTGCCCCTGCCTAAGCTCCAATCTTGAATGTGCATTAAAAGAAACCGTTGCATGTTTTGTGTCCAGCAGAGAAACGATTAGCTGAATATAACACAAAATACTTATGATATTGGATTATGTTCATTGTTATATTGACCGATTCACCTGTTGTAAGTGGAGATAGAATGGCAGTAAGGGGCATAAGTGTTATATTCAAACGACAATTCTGTAAGATTGATGCAAACATCAAAATCTTGTTTGCCAATCTTTGGCGGTCTGGAGGTTGGAGTTGAACGTTCCTACCGACAGCTATAAGTGGACTACTGAAGTTTGTGGTGTAAATTATTCTGAAAATGTTCATACCCTTCATGACAAGTTAACAGACCAAGTTTGTGCCAATAATGCAGTGGCCGTCGTGGAACACGGTCCTAGCACACAAGTGCCTGACTCAATAATGATAACACTGCAGCTGTGTGCATTCATAGAAGCAATGAGTGGAAATCGGGTTGTTGGACAAACAACTGCTTATGGTTGCATTAAATAGGTCATTGTGGAGCTGTCTTTCTCGTAAGTTACTTGACGAGAATTCATTTGGAAATCTCAAAGTTGAGTAATTATTAAGCGAATCAGACTGTTCATGTCCTTTCGGTGCAAGAAAGACTTTACGTGGAAGCTAAAACCAATGCGAGAAACCCGACACAAGCCGGCTAGTGCTGTCCATGAAGCAAAAGAAGGGAAACAACTCACTCTTATGTATCTAATCGGCAGTAATTCTCTAACTATTAACTGTAAAGTATTAAGCATGCCACTTTTTCAATGAGAAATGTGTGAGGTCCCCGTTTGTCGAAGGATATTTTCGAGACCATCAATGCACTCTAACCACTTGAATCAACAGGTTTTATGCACTTCGTGAAACGGAGTTGTAGTGTTACTTCCCATACTTTACCTGACAATGTTGCTTCAGAATATACCCTCCATGCCCTTTGTACCTCTACTCTTCTATAAAAGGGTATCACTCACTCCTCATTGCAATTCTAAAACCTGAACGAGAAGTTATTTAACACTTTCAGGCGAGACAATGAGTGGTGGAGGAATGGAGTCTCTTTCCCGGCCACCACAAAATATAGGCGGAGGACCACCTAACGGGCAACAAGCCAAGGAGCACTGTGGGTGTTTTCAGATGCCGTTGCACTACCCACGATACACCAGAGCCGAATATGAGACCATGCCTGAGTGGAAGCTTGATTGTTTGCTCGAAGAGTACGGGCTGCCCGTCAGTGGAGACGTTGAACAGAAGAGGAAGTTTGCCATGGGAGCTTTTCTTTGGCATCAGTAGTTAAAAGAGTTCATGTAGTTTCAGTGTAAGATCAGGGTTAATGGGCAACGCTCTTTTCATCTAGTTTCGTCTGCTGTACCTTCAGTTTCGATCTTTGTGTAACATGATACGCCTGGTATCTCTGTGCCTGTTCTTTTGATCTTTATCTAGTGTGGTGTTCCTAGCAGGATTGTTTGTGATCATTGGCTGGGTAAGATTTAGTATATTTTTTATTATGGATATAATATAGAGTACACTAATAATAATTAAGTTTGAATTAAATATTATCAAATTAATTAGAAATAGTGATTTAAATAACTGATCTTTAATATTTATAAATCTTTTAACATTTAGTTGACGTCTATACTCTAACAAGATCATGTTCAAACAAGTTCGATTGTCACTACTCACTATCGCCACAACCTGCTAGCTTGCATTGTTCTGGGTTTTAATGCTTCCAATCATAGGCTTTCATCTCAAATTGAAGCAGGAATAATGAGTTATACATGAATCCCTCGTCCTCTGACATCCTTAGTTTTCTTTGGGGAGTAGATATGTCATTCCAGATTTCCATCTTTTCACTTTGTCTTCTTCTACGTAGAATCAAACTTTTGATCCATAAATGCATTATTTTCTTCCCACAAATGCATTACATTGTTAGATCGAGACCAGAATGAAGCCTGGTTTTAATTTTTATTCCAAGCAATAAAAGTTACAACCCTAAATAAATTTCTCAAAAATTAACACCTTTTTTTAATTTATAACGTAGACAACTCAAATTTAAATCCATCAAATTTATTAGAGTTAAGTTTTAAAAATTTGTTTTAATTCAATTCAAAAGACCTAAATTGCTAAGGAGTAAAGATGACAATGAGTGAAGTAAGGTCAATCGTAGGTCAATTAATCTCGGTGTGTGATTTAATTGTTTTAAAAAATGACTCGAATTTTCAAATCTAAATTTAGTATGAAATTCGATTAATTCAAGTTTAATTCACTAATTTCGACTTCGATAGAGTTGGAATTCAACTTTCTATCATCCTTATTAAATAAAATAAAATTTTGATTAATAAATCAAAAAGTTACTCTTTTATGATCATAAAGTTATATAATTAAATAACAGAAACAACCTTTTTGTAAAATTTATAAAAGAAGGATGTCTATCTACATCGGTAAGCTATCCCTTGCAAAGGAGACAATAACTTTTTGAGGATGAGCGTCAAAACAACTAGTAAGGTTATTCTATTGTAATTAAAAAGTTATAAGTTTGAGCTACGTAAATAACTTATTTTTTAAAGATGAAGAAAAAGTTACGTACAATTAATATCTCTTCTTTAACGTTCACAAAACAAAAAATCTTATACGAGGTTGTTGTTATTATATTTATTACACTCAAAGTTATAAAAGAAAATTAGGACAATCAGGCCCGATTGACCAACTCGGTGCCGTCGGTAAAACTTTCAGGATCATGTAATAGTTTCATATTAAGAATCAAATTATTTTCTGTATTAATAATTAATAAATTTGGTATAAATGAATGTAAGTGCCGCTGACACCCAAGTTATCGTAGTAACATATTTACTGTATAGTGTATACCCAAAGGCCCAGTCTAAACTCCTGGCTCTATAGGATTCGCTATAGGGCCAATTGTGAATTTTACTCATTTTTAGCCCAAGTTCAAGAGTCAATTCCAGGCCGTAGTCATTAATTTCCCTCGGCCTATAAAACGACGTTCACTGTATATTTCTCTCGAGATTTCCCTCAATGTGTTCCTTTCAGAAGTATCCACTATCCAGGGAAGTGGAGGGATTTTTGAAAAGCCGGTTCGCGCCAGAGTAATCTCAAACCCTAGTTTCCCTCGGGAAAAAGAGAGAGAAACAGACCGTTGTTCGGTTCAGGAATTCCACGAACAACGGTCTCTCGAGGATTTTGCTTCTCGGATCACTAACTTAAGCGTCGCATTTCCACTGAGGTGCCTTAATTTCTTTTCTCTGTTTCTAGCTTTGAAATTTGTGAAGTGAGTACATACCTATCTCCGTGAGCGAACGATTGTTAGTTTTTTATACTCTGTCATTGTAACTATTTGATTTGTTACGAAAGATGAAATGAGAAAGAGCTTTAGCTATTCTTGATATGGAATGTTTGCCTGAATGAACTGATCTAATCTTTGCTATGTTATCATTAACCTTAAATTAACGGTTGTTATGCTATTAGATTAGTTTATCAAGATTAGATCAGTTTGTTTTTTATATGTGTGAACTAGTAATCCTTTTTGATTGTGATATTGTTACGGAGAGTTAGAACAGTTTTCATGAACACAGATATGCTCCACGTATCCATTATTTAGTTCGTTTAGAAGTTCATCTAGTGTCTTCATTTTTTTTTAATTCAAAGGAAAAAACTATTATAAACTAATGCAGACTTCGACGAAATAAAACATCCTGAATATCCTGTTGAACAAACTCAAAACATTGCATCAGAATTGCATGAAACACATAGATTCCAAGTCCGGTGGACTTAGCTAAGGATGCCAATTGGTCGGCACACCTATTGCCTTTCCTATCTTCATTTTTAATACATATGATTAAGCGATCATTAGTAGATTGAGTGTTTGGTTACGTTGGGAAAAGACGGGTAGATAAGTAGAAGCTATTTTTTGTGTGATTTAAAAAGGATAAAAATAAATTATAAAAAATACTTTCAAATGCGAAAGGAAAAATTATGATACTAGAAGTCCATAAGATGTTCTACTATAATAGTAGAATTATAACGATTTCTTCTCTAGCTTGAATTAGAGATTAACTTAACTTATCACCCTATTTACAATCGATTAGAATGCTTAAATAATTTACTAATTTGTGGTGAATCACTAACATACTCAACGTTAGAAATTGAAGATTTTCCCAACCTTTTCATACTCTAATGTAACTCTTTTCCTCTCTCTCTTGGAGTGTGACTCTTGTGATGTAGATGCCAAAGACATCTCCAAATACTCATATTAAAGTGAATTTGATGTCGCTTCCAAGGACTTCCCTTAGAGTATTCTCCTCCTTTTGACTTAATTGGGGTAACTACAACATCTTGATAATAATTATAGAATTTTTTGGTATTATTTTGGCTATCATATTCGACTAATTATCGTCAGCGTGTACTTTCTCAAAATGTATATCTCTCTTTCAACACATTTCATATCCAGTAAGAGTGCATAATAATGATCTTTGCACGAGAGTGGAAGATGGGGTTTTTGTCTTGGTTTATTGTACTTTAATTGTCACATCCCCATACATATTTCTTTTTCACGACCAATTTACAGAGGAAAATTTTCATCTATAGCATCTATTTGCACACTTTTGTAGTTGTGATATATTCAGCCTTCGTGGTAGAAAGTGTCACACACTTTTTGAGTTTAAACTGCCATGACACAACTCTCCTCGCAGAAGTAGTCAAATATTATGATGTTAATTTTCTAGACTCGACATAACATGTCTGCATTTGTTTATCCCTCTAATATAGGTTTCACTTTACTAAAACATAATCACCTTTTGGTTGTACCTTGGAGATTTCAAAATATACATTTCATAGCTGTCCAATTTTTTTTTTTACGGATTTGTTGGGCCTCCCTCCACAATTGGTGGGACACAAGTTACTTTATGATTTTGGTGAAGATTACTTACAAGAAAAAGGCATGGAAAATAATTTAATAATATTGGTGAAGATTTGTTAATATCAAAAAGGCCTGAAAAATAAGTTAATAATGTTGGTGAATATTTGCTAATATCATAAAAGGCACGAGGAATCAATGTTTAGTGATGATTTGTAGGTATACTCTACAGAATAGAAGTAGTCTTTAAGACGTGCATCAAATCCATTACAAATAGGAGCTTTTGGAGAGTTCTATAGCATTTAGAACACAAGTAAAAGTCACACTCTAAAACATAGAAAAAGAGCTATTTTAGAGAGTAAAGAACTTGAGAAAATTTCTAATTTCTCAAGATTGAGTTTGTGAGGGATCTACCACAAATTGATTAGTTATTTGAGCATGTAATAATTCATCCTAAATAGGGTGAGAAGTTGAGTTAGGCTCTAGTTTAAGTTAAGAAATATATGTAATCTTTCAATATTATAGTGTTGGACCTCCAATTTTGCTTCTTCTCAACTTGCTACTCAAGAGTTGAAATATTCTTATTTTCACTCTTAACAACTTGGCCTTATAAAGAAAACTCACCGTGAAAACTATCACCGACGACTTATTAAACGAGAAAGTCCAAGAAAAGGAACGCAACAAATCAACACAATTTGATGCTAATGTTGTTGAGAATGAGAGAAGAAGTGAGACCAATAGAGGGACTAGAAGCAGATGATCTTAATCACGTCCAATAGTCAATTGCTATTATTATGGTAAGTTTGGTCACTAGAAATTCGAATTTCAAAATCTTAAGAGAGATCAAAAGAGCAAGACTATCAAGACAGACTAGATGCAGACATGCTGGTGATGTCAATTCTAAAAAGTCAACATTACTATATTTAACTACTTTTGTAGGGGAGTTATGTCATGGTAGTTAAAAGTCCAAAAGTTTGTAGCACTTTCTACCACAAAAGTTGAATATGTTACAAATACGAAAGCATGCAAGATGCTGTGGATAAAAAATTTCCTCTTTGAATTGGGTCATGAATAAGAGAAATATGTCTTCCAATGTGAGAATCAAAGTGTAATATACTTAGCTAGGAATTCCACTTTTCAATCTCTTATGAAGCACATTAATGTCTGCTATATTACTAGATATGAGATGTGTTTAAGAGAGAGACTTTTACAATTTAAGAGGATACACCCTGGTGATAATCTAAAGTAAGACTGACCAAGAAATTCTATAATTATTATCAAATTGTTGGTATAATGACCTATAATTAAGTTTAAAATGAGATTATTTGTCAGGATTTCTCCTATAATTATTGGCACACTACAAGTTAATTCATATTTTTGGTGAAGATTTGTTAATATAAAAAAGGCATAGTGAATAAATTAATAATTGTGATAAAAATTTGTTAATACTAGAAAAGATATGAGAAATAAGTCAATTTAATGATGATTTACTAGAATACTCTAGAGAATAGATAAAGTCTTTGAGAAGTGCATCAAATTCAGTATAGACAAAGCTTTTTGGAGAGTGTCTTTGGCGTCCACAAAACAAGAGCCACATTTCAAAAGAGAGAGAGAACCATTTTAGAGAATGAAGAGCTTGACAAAAATCTCTAATTTGTCAAGCTTGAGTGTGTGTGTTGTAAAATATATTTGTTGCTGCTGGGAGGTGATGATCAACATTATAAGTTTTAAACTTTTTTTTAATAAATTTCAAACCCTAGATGAATATTACAATGATTAGAATGTCCATGTTTCCGATGGTGCTCTTGGGTATAATTCAGGTAGCACTTTTGGCATCGATAGGTCTGTTGCAGCGTTGCTTGGCTTTCGGATGCTAAAATGATTAGAAATTCTTATTCCAACATAACCATGGGAATCGGTTTACGTCTGTGTTAGGTGTTATTCTTCTTGAGTCGACTTGAGCTCGATAAGAAATAATAGATTGTAGACATAAGGCTAGTCCGTGAATCACACAAAATGGCAGTATATGCTAAGCTGATGCTGCTTTTACCATTTTTTCCGAGCACTTTGAAGCAGTAGAGAGGAAATGCTAGCGGAACAGCGAATCAGTGATCCAACCGTAGTAGTTTGAGCTCGCTGAGTAAATCATCCGCTGTATTTAGGGAATTGCCTAGAATTTTCACGCATCATTCTTCTTGGATAATCAAATATCAAACGATTTACGAGTTGTTGAACCAAATAAGACATCCGACCTCGGTTTTTTGAGCATAAATACTCTAGAAAGACTCCTTTAGCATGATAATGGATCCCCACATTTGCGAGAGATCTACATCATTACCTTAGTTAGGGAATATATTTATGAGCTTTGACACTATATTTTAACCTAAAACTTTAAGGCATTAAATTTATGGGTCCTTTTTATTTATATATCCTTCATTAATTTTATTTCTTTTTAATGTGAGATTCTTAATTACACTTGACATTTCAATAATCTCCCCTTCAAATGTGAACTTCCATATTAAGCTTAGTCTCTCCCTTAAACAAAAGTATTTTTGCTTAACAACTTGAGTATATAGCGCTACCAAGAGTCCTTTTACTCTACTGGTCTCCTTGTTCTTTTTTATGAGGAAGCAACTACGGGATCGTACTATCTCTATACTCGTCCATTGTTGAATCCTAATACCACTAGTTAGATTTAGAAGACTATTTTCACGAGAAAATCTACATCATGAGTCAAGTTAAAGAACAGATTCATAAACTTTGATCCTACGTTTTAACTCAAAACTTTAAGACATTAAATTTATGAGGACTTTTCACTTATATATTTCTTAATAATTTCAACTCTTTTTAAGGTGAGATTCCTACTCACCATATTACCTGGATGAAGGTGGGATTCGTTTTGTTGACTTTTGCTCGCAGCTTTGTCGTTCTTCTTGATTCCGTCTCTGGTTTAAATGCAATACCGTAAACTATTGGCTCATTCTTGTGGCTGCTCTTCTGATATCAACTTATAATTTCAAGACAGAGCATGTGCAGACATGTTATGTGGTCCCATGAAGGCAGTTTAGAACTATTACAAAATCCCGCAGGTGTCCGCTAACAGTTTGGTGACTGTATTAGAGCATAAAATGCTTTCTTTTAACAAAGAATAACGCAGTGGTCACCCACGCTGCTAATTCGCTTTGCAGTGGTCCTCTCTGTGTTCAGGAAATAAATAATGGAGTTTGTTTGTGAAGTGATTAATACCAAATGAGTTTGTGAGTCGAATTGTTGCATGCATTGCTTTTTTGGTTCATTCATTTTACCAAACATTATCAGACTTTTGGCTCAATGCGTGTGCCAGTATCATTCTGGGACCTCCCCAATGAACAAAGAAGGGCATGAAGCATTTTAGAAACCTTGGAGTATGTATTTGAAATTTGAAAATGGGAGCATGACACTACTGTTAATCTAATTATTGTTTTTCACCAATTTGTCTGCTTTTCAGGCATTACAGGCAGATGATGAGCAACGTCAAACACATGGTTAAGCAGCAAATAGCAGATTCTTTGTCGTCGATTACCATGGTCACTGAAACTCTTTTTTTATTTCTCGTCTTACCCCTACCCTTCTAGCTTTTGCGTCTTTTTCTGTCTTGCCTTCTTTTCGTTTTTCGTTTTTGGAGTAAAAAGGCTGACTTTCAAGGGACCACGATATTGATAGTCCATCCTCTAGTTAGGACGAGAATATTACCTGTCACGTAGAAGGTGCTAACGGCGTGAGTACTCACGTATAGGTAAGTTTTCAGATAAGTGGTAGGTGCTTCTATATGATAAGTGGCAAGTACATCTTAAATGCGATCTAACAAAAAGGTTCGGGTCTCAATATATCTGTCCCCGAAAGATAAGGGGATAAGTGGGTTTTGATTTCATTACCTGTAACCTAAGTTATGAGTAGTTCAATGGTATCAGAGCCACCAGGTTTAGTCTGGATTGTCTCCATGTCCCAAGTTCAAATCCCAAACATGTAATTTGGGAATGGAACTTGGAAGCCTTGTGTTACCTGTAACTTAGGTAATGGGAATCAAACCCAATTATCTCCTTATCTTTCAGGGACAAATATATAGCCCACCACGAAACAGGCCCCCAAGAGACCAGTCCAACACAAGGCCTCCAAGCTCTATTCTCACATTACATGTTTGGGATTCGAACTTGAGACGTTGGGGCAACCCAGGCCGAACCTGGTAGCTCTGATACCATTGAGCTACCCATAACTTAGGTTACAGGTAACGAGAATTAAACCCACTTATCCCCTTATCTTTCAGGGACAGATATATAATATAAAATTAATTAATTTAATTTAATTTGCTATATAAAAAATAAATTAAATTAACTTAAAATGAATATATTAAAACATATTTAATTAGATTCAAAATTACTTAGATTTGATCCACTAAAATTTTACGGCCGCACATTCTAACCTTAACAAATTTAATGAAATTCTTCTATTCGATCCACTGGAAATTAAAATTACAAGAACATATTAGCAATTATTAAAAAAAAATTAATCGATTTGACCAATTCAATTGTAAAAATTTTGAACCCTTTAATTTTCTAGTTCAGTTAAACTTTTGAGTTTAATTTTTAACTTTTTAATTCAATTTATTTAAATAATTTTTTGTTAAAAATTAATTAATTAATTAGTTAATTAGTTAATTTTTATAAATTAATAAGTTCTTAAAAAATAAAATAAAATGATTAATTTTTATTTAATAATATTTTAATTAAATTTAAAATTTTAATTTTATTTAATATTTAAATAATTTTATGATAATTTAATATTAATTGAATCTTTAAAACTTTAAATATCTTATTTTACGGTGTAAGATGTTTAAAACGTTGCATATTTAGAATAGTTCAAATCCAAATCCAAATGAAAGAGTATTGGATTTAGGTTCAATTAAATGAATGTCTTTGGCATAAATTATATGAACAATCAATTTGTTTAGCTGGATATTCAAATTATTTTTAACTGTATATGTGGCTTTCCTCCACTTAACATCTGGAATTGTGCATAATGGAAGTCTGGTAATGTAGGACCCACCACTATTAGTCTGTTTGATTTGAATTGAATTTTTGTTTCTCTTTTTACTGATTTCTTTAATTGGGTAAAGGGTGGGAGTGGGACCATACAATTTTAGGATATTAGATATTACAGCTACTTCTCCAAAATAATGAGTGAAGGCTATGTTCCTCCAACGGTGGAAATTATCGCCTGTGGTTCTTATATTTGAATTATAAATTTGAATAGACCTAAAGTTAGTTTTTAAAGTTTATTTTCTGTTTTTTCAAATTAAAAAAAATTAGTTATTAATTTAAATATAGTTATATTTTTATTACTGATAATAATTATGTATAAAATAAATGTTAAAGATAATTTTTAATTAGATAATTTATTTTAACCTCTTATATAATATTTTTAATTAATTATGATAAATATTATTTTATTCTATCAAAATAAATAATTTAAAAACTAACTTTTTATCTGTAAATTATTATTTATTTTAAATAAATTTTAATTATTAAATCAAAATTTATTATTTTGAAGATAATTTAAATTTAATTATATTTACTGATAATTATTAAATTAAATTTATTTAATTTAATTACAAAAATTAAGTAAAATTATATTATTCATAATTCATATTAGCAATTAATTTTAGTTAATTAAATATATAATATTAAATCAAATTATTCTTAGTTATTATCAATAGTTAACATATTAAATAACTAAATAATATATATTTAGTTAATAATAAATCAAATTAAGAAAAAAATACTTTTTATAATTACATAATGTTTAAACTTGAAGAAAATAAAGCAAAAAAACAGAAACCAAAAAATTAAAACAAAAAGATTTTTTTACTGAATTTATAATTAAAAACAGAAATCACAAATAAAAATGGAAAGAACCAGACTAAGCACTTTTGAGATAGATAATATAAGTAGAGATTTATTTTTATTAGATGTTAAAAAAACTAAAAAAAGGTTTATTTTAAAGTGAAATTAAAATTTTAAATTTTAAAATAATTTGATAATACTATTTTTTAATTTAGTATTAAATTTAAATTTAGTGATTATTATATATTTAAAAATATTTTTAATTTAAATTGTACTAATTTTAAAAATTAGTTATTAAATTAAAAATTTTTAAAAATTATACGAAACTCACATCTCGCATTTGAAAGTTTTCGCAACTAGACATCGGTCTCATTATAAAGCAAAAAATCATCGAGGAAATATAGCCGTTAAGTCCGTTACAAAGACGAAGAAAATGGGGTTAGGTTGTAGACGGCGAAGAAAAGGAAGAAACGAGTCAGCGACAACTCCGCTGACAGGCTGTCACACAAAGAATTAGATAGGTTGTCACATGGCCTTCTCAGTTTATAATAGTCTTATAGAGCAAAAGAACAACACAGCAAAGTAATTTTACAGGCTATACCGTACTCGTAGTGGCCCGCCGGTTTCCTCTTTCTGTCTCTCTTTACCTTCCTCTTCTTTCTCTCGGTTTCCTTATTTAAACTCTTCCTCCGCTCTCTCTTCTTCAACTGCTCTCTGTTTGTCTCTCCTTTTTCATTTTCTTCTCTCTTTGAATATACATTGTTCTCTCGTTGAATCCGAAGAAAAAAGAATGGCGGTCAATGCTTCGTCCAGAACTTTTCTCTTCGTAATGTCCATTTTCCTCCTGATTTGCACTATTCTCTTCCCTAATGTCGAAGCTCAGGCACAGGCTCCTGCTCCTGCACCCACAAGCGATGGTATGCCTTTTCGTGTGCTTCTGTAGATTCTGTTCAATTTTTCTTTTAATCCCATCACCCCCAGATCTGTTATTCATTTTATGGCTTCGCTGGGTCTGGCGTTGCTAGCTTTCGTTCATGTTGCGACATTTACGATTCTCTAAAGTTCTTCAACAATCTGTTCCCAAAGTTTCTTTTATAAAACTCCATTTTACTCGTATGTTTTATTTTCAACTCTGTATGCTAATCTGTTTTTAATTTTCTCGCTTAGCTTGGTCTTGCATTCAATGTTTCCCTATCACTAGCTAATTTCTTTTATGTTGGGACATCCTCTGGTTTCGCTGGAAAATCTCAATAATCCCTTACTGAGCGAGAACTATTTAAAGTTTCTTGTACAAAACTCCATTTCACTCGTGTGTTTTGTTTCCAACTTTGCATTCTAATATTGCAATTTCTGGGTAGTTTATGTCAATGCGAAAATTACTGCTTAATGGTAGTTTTGGTGTAATGTTGTCAGGCACATCGATTGACCAAGGGATCGCATATGTTCTAATGCTTCTTGCACTGGTGCTTACATACCTCATTCATCCATTGGATGCCTCATCGTATAGCTTCTTTTGAACTCGTTTGCGATCAGGAATTACAACAGATTGTGTTATCTATAGTGTTAAGGCTGAGAAATGATGAGCTGTGTGGATATAATCTAATGCTATAGCGTAATTTTGCAAAGTGATTGATTTTCATTTACACATTTTTTCTCCCGCCCCTCATTCCGAGTTACGACAATTAATTCTTTCAGTTCTACAAAATGTTGGATAGTTACGATTTTCTCTTGGAAACTTCTACAAATGAATTTAGTGGAATTGAAAGGAGATGGAGTAAAAGCGAGAGAAATCCATTCCCTTCCTTTCCATTTAGGTCCCTATGTCCCTCCCGCGTTCCGACCTAAGATAATAAGCTCCACCGTCAAAAAAAGAAGACTTCCATTAAAGAAAGAGATGAGATACAACAGATTACCGTTCAAAGAAAAAATTACAATGATTTTGAAAAAAAAAGCCTAAGGAAATTTTACTTGGCTACTGGGTTTTGCTCCCACGAATCCCAAATATCTTAAAGTCATCTCGTTTTTACTTGTCAATGAATCACATTGCACTCTCGTTTCACCTTCTGGTGAACAAAGGCCAAGCTGCAACTTTTTCAGGCTTTAAATTCAGAGCTGCGATCCCTTCGACTCAAAGCAAACTTAACAACTTCATAAAAGGAAACAACTATCCCAACCGAGGGACCGGCTCGTGCAACTCGGGGACCGACTCCAGTAAACAGTCCCTTCGTACCTCCCTCCCTGTTCCATTACAAGCAAGTTAGCAGCATTTCACCCCAGGGCTCTTACAAGTAAGAAACCAACATATATCACCACAAGACAGCACTAATGGCTCAAAAATAAAAAGGCAATTTTGAACCACCACAACAGTAACGAGCTGTTTGGGGTTGACAACAGGTCAGGTACTCCTCTTATCAAAATTTCAGACTAATTTAGAACGCTCATGCCACGCCAGCCTCCACCCTCATAAGCTCAATCCCTACCCAAAGTCCGTAAACTTAAACTTCATTTAGTCAAATCTGAACCAAACCGAAATGCTATCCCCACGTCTGTTTCTCAATTCATTGCAAATATAGTGAACATCCTTAATGTATTCAGCAGACATGAATACTGCCAAAGCTTGTAACATGGGAATTGGCCACACAAACTTCCTAGCATGTATGATTGGTTGGCAGATATTAGACAAAAAAACAGTGACCTAAACATATTTGTCTTGTTAAAATGAAAGAGAATCAAAGATTAAAAAACTACCACTGCAGTGTGTGCAAATTTACGGTTACATTACACATTATGTGCGTGACAGCCCTTCAGCCACAAAACCAGTATTGACACACAGGAACTCCATGAACGGAAAACATATATGAACAAAAGAAACATAACTATCATACCTCCAGATTTCTAATAGCGTTCTTCTGGTACTCATATTCAACGCTCTCGATGGATCTTTCTACATGAATACAAATGGCATGTCAGTGAAACCAGAAAAACGCAAGTAAGCAAACGAAAGCAGAATGGCAATTCTGAATAGTTCCCTCCACGTAACATGTCTTCAACTTTTGTTCTTTTATAAGCTAAACTAAATATGACTTTTTCTTCGCCACTCTGTTCCTATAAACTGTAAGAAGTAGAAGAGCAGAGTTTGCTTCCTGAATTCATTGCTCAAGTTTTAGATGCAGAATAGAAGCTGCTACCTCTATCTGCCTTCTAGTCCTTGCAACATCTAGAGGACACGTAGCAGCAGCCGCAAGTGTTCCGGCAACAAAACCAGCAGAGAAGTTTGCCCCAAGAACAGTGGCAGCCCCAGCTTCATCACCCACAACGGCAAAGATTCTTCTCCTCATCTGAGAAGAACAAGAATTTAAGGAATCAATTCCAGTTTTAATTTGGTGTTGGACCAACATATCAAAAAACTAAAGCTACTTAATACACAAACTCACAGGCTCAAGCGATGACCAGCATATTGCTGAGAAGGGAACATCACGAGCAAGTTGTGCTCCTAGACCAGTCCACAACATGCGGTAATGTGGCCCTGTTGCTAAAGACCATGTGTGAGTTCAAAAATTCAAACAAATTGAACAATCGTTGCCTATTTAACAGCAATTGATCAAAGAAATCTCAGCACCTAAAAGGGGTAACTTGGAATTGGTGGTAGACAGATTATCAAAGTTTCATGATGTCAACTCGGCATTTAGGATCAACTTACCCTTTTGTAGATTGCTACTCTTCCTAACTGGGTTGATGGCCTCAATTAGTGTTTTCCAAACTCCAGGGGACCTGACACCAATTTGTGTTTCTCTGAAGGCCTATTTTCACAAAGAAATAAATTGGATTAGAACAACACATGTCATTCCAGTGCGTATGAAAAATTATCACAGTAGATAGCATATTGAATACTTATTTCCTAAAGCTCATCACCTAACCATCCCTCCTTTAAATCAATTCATTTTGTTCAATTCCCATTAAATACAACCCTTTTTAATGACAACCGAAATACATGCTGAAAATATTGCACTATAATCTCATCCCTGATTTAATCAAGAGTGCACACAGAAAACATACGAGTAAATAGATCTTATTAAAATGAGATCCGAAGAACAATTATCAAGATAATAACTTGACAATTATCAAAATGACAATTTCTCAAGTCAACAATGTGAAGAAGAAAACTTAAATAAAACCAAGGAAGCAGTTACCTGCATGCGGGTCCTCGCAAGCTCTATAGGGTAACAAGCAACACAAGCCAATGAGCGTGCAGCTGACCCTGCTACTAGTGGGACATAAAGTGTCAGGGTGGGGGAATGTCGGTATGTAAAATCTTCAAGAAAATTCCGGAAGATGTCATAACAAGGCATGTAGATGCCAACCTGATTAACAACCATAAAACATTGAAATCAGTAAAAATTAACTCAAAGATCCGAAAACCATCTCTAATGAATACATTATATGCAATCTATAAGTCTCATAGAAGATAAGCAATTCCTCAGTCATATAATGAGACTTACAGTTGGAATAGCCAAAGCTAAGCTTGCATTTGTTCCTCGCCATAGACGTCCGAATCCTTCCTGCATAAATTCACCACTGTGAACTCTTTGATGAGTATTAGGAGTTCAAATAAGTTCCAAAATCAAAATGAGAACTATGGAACAAAATGTTAGAAAACTTGCAATTCTGTTACCACCGGCCATGTTTTGTATCCAAACTTTCTTTTACTTCCAATATGGTTTAAACATAATGCCGCTCCAAATTTTTAGCTAGTCAACAGAATATGTGAAGTGACATAGAGAAAAGATTAATGATAATTTTGTCATTGATCCATAGGAATTTTATACTGTTCCGAGACAAACATCCATAGTTAACCAAATTATGAAACATCCACCAACCTGTCGGGTGACTTTAAAGAATACGTCCAATGTTCCTTTATATCGATTACATTCTGAGGTGCACAATTGTTCTGAACAATGAACTGGCTCTGGACCTGTCCGTGACACTGAAGATTTGATATCAGGAAGCATCTGTGAAACCATTCCAGAAGTTAATTAGAAAGTAATAATGTAAAAGTTGCTACAAGATCTCATACTAAATCAAGATCAGCTAACGTACCGAATCCAGTCCAAAACATTCTTCTCCACAAAGACGTT
This sequence comes from Erythroxylum longipes, assembly GCA_027563885.1. Lineage (NCBI taxonomy): Eukaryota > Viridiplantae > Streptophyta > Magnoliopsida > Malpighiales > Erythroxylaceae > Erythroxylum > Erythroxylum longipes. The sequence goes on along the minus strand of JAOQMS010000004.1, from coordinate 2,917,079 downwards.
GATAAGGCACACCTGCAGCCTGCGCTTGCAATCTCGTCTGCGGACAATTAGATAAGATCAATAGTAAACCAGGTGATTATGCTAAAAGATCACAGAATCACGTGAAACTTCTGGAAGCCCAACGCCTTTTTTTTTCTTCAGATAAACTAGCGGGAAAAAAAAAAGCGTCTGAACTATAACTATAAATCAAAATTAAAACCAAGAAGCCAGAACAAGACACGAAGAAACAAAAATCGATATAGAATCTAATAATTAATCGCATAGTTAACTCCATCAACAGATCACAAATACTTAATCAGAAACGTAGCCAAGACCGAATTCACGTGAAGTGAAAATCGCTTTCGGTTGAAATTTAGAGATGAGGTTTAAAATGAGGCAGAGAAGAATATGTTAAAAGATTCCAGAATTGCAAGATGAAACTTACGGAAGCTTACATGCGCAGATCAAAACTAAAATAAACTAAACAGAACAAAATACAAAAATGAATTGGAAAATAAACACGGAAAATGAAGAAGGAGCCAACGACCGAGTTCCGATTGCTCTCATTTGGGATCAGTGATTAGATAAATAATAGTAAACCAAAAGCTGGGACAATCAGAACAAATTACTGACGCTATTGCGCTTTCCTCTCTGTCACTAACACCAATAACAAAAGCCTTCATGAAAAACCGCCATACCAGACAAAATCAAACGGAAGAATTAATAAACCAAAGGATAGCCACAATACCTTAGCAACATCAAGAGGATTAACAATGACGGCGGAGAGGACAGCGGCGCCGGCGGCAGAGAAGGCTCTCTCCTTGAAGCCTAAACTCACGTCATCAGACGGCGATGCGTTCTCGAAATCCTTATCTTGTAGAGCTTCTTTAGAAGTAAACATAGTCTCCGCCGTCGCCGAAGAAACGTTTCCGTCAACGTCTACTCTGGTGGCCGCCGCTGCGCTTATCCATGATGGCCAACTCTGTCTCGGAAATCCTACCATCTAAAACTACTTCTTCTAGAAACAGCTACCTAACAATATTTGAACTTGTTTAATTGTTTTTCCTTCTTTTTTTTTTTTTCTCTCTTTAGAGACTTAAAGAGTTCAAATTTGAAACGACTGTTCTAAATATGTATTGAGTCTTGGGGGATTTAATCACAATTAGCCAAAAGGAAACGAAGAGGCATTCGGTTTTATATCGAACTTGCGGAACTTCTGTCTTCTGGCGCTTTCCAATTTGCATGGAAAACAGAAATTTGAGAGAGAGAGAGAGAGCGGGGGTATATTCGTGGCGTGGAATTTAGGGCGCCAAGCAAGTGGAGGTTGCGCGAGGCGTTTATACTGCGGACACGCAAAGAGAGGCCAATTTTGTTACACAATTTAAATTCAAAAAGAAAATATGCTAAAATATAGTTGTTACCAAGGTTTTAAAAATTAGATCAGACATCGAATCAGTTGAAAGGAAGGTTTAAGGTTTAGAGATTCAATCGATAGTGAACTCCTATAAAATCAGTATATAATAAATAAGAAGTAAACTTATAAGAATAAATAAAAATAAAATATTTTATTGACTATATAATTAACTAATAATAAATAAATATAAGTCTAATATAAAATTTAAAATAACAATAAAAATCAAAATTGTATTTCTGAAAGAGGTTGCGTATCATCATCGTTAAAAACTCCAAATTCTCCAACACTATTTAAAAATTCGTAAACTACGTTTTCATCTAAAGTATTTGTATCAACTTCTTCTACTACATTAAAATAAATTACAATTTAGTAATGTATGAAATTATTTTCAATTGTAAACTTGTAATACAGTATAATTTTAACTTAAATATGATCAAATTAAGATATGAACTGACCATCAATAGATGTTCTTAATTCATTTGTTGTGACAAATGCATTTTCTTCATAAATCATCTTTTCAAGTTCATTATAATCAAGATCAGGCGATGATTCTTCTTCTTCGATCCAAAAATCAGTATGTTCAATACAA
>JAOQMS010000004.1:2878448-2899568 GCA_027563885.1 Erythroxylum longipes | reverse complement strand
CAAATAAATACGAAATCTTGTACATGGTAAAACTGTTATGCTGCAAATCTGGAAAAGTCCAGTTGACTCGACCATTTTCCCATATCAATCTGCTCGAAATCTAACCACTACCAGAAGAAACAACAGATGAAAAACTCAGATTCATCCTCTACCGTAACTAATATGTAATGTTCTTTTAGAGACTTTTATTACATCGTCTTTTGCTTGCGTGTCTGCTCTTTTGCTTGCGTGTCTGCTCTTGTGAGGGGACTTCTTGAACTGAATTTCTGTTGCCTGACATGAGAAATAGTTGCAGATAACACTATCAACTTCGCTGCAATCCGTACGGCTTTTCGCCACTTCCACGGAGTGAGTAACATTTTGATGTGCGAAATCAGTAAACTGGATGTTTTCTTCTGTCCTTCTTTGGCCTTGTTCTTCACTTTGTCCGTGAGATTCAAGTCGTAAACAATACTCTTCCTGCCATTAAAATGTGTTCTAAGCTCTTTTACCAGCTCGAGTTCTCTTCCTTGACATTGAGTTACTTTTCTCAGGAGATTACACCTGCTTTCTTCGAAACGAGCAAGTGCTGTGTGTCTGTCTATTTCCTGCCATGACTTCAATCTCTACACAACAGTTTTTCTATGGAGAGTTAAGATTAACCAAACTCCGTTCTTGGAAGCTACTTCCATGGATTTAGGTTAAATTGCAACAGGAAGAGAGAAAGAAAGGAAATGAAGTACCTGCAAAAGCATAAGCGCTTCCACAACCTCTCTCAATGAATCTCTAATGGCAAGCATTCTATGTTTTTCATCAAATTGGGTCCCCGCGGTGCCATTATAGTGACGACTTAATCTGCACAACTTGTTGCTTTTTCTGATTTCGTCAGTGAGCTTACCATATAAAACCCACGCTCGATCGATGAGATCCTGAAGTTCCCTTGTTAACTCCATTAAAGAGAAACAACCCACCAATCAAAAGTGGCTTCTGTCAGAGTTTATTATCATTCCCATCCCTGCTTTTCAGATTTATGGAAGCTCTTTGGTCTTTGTTCACAAGACCATTTGGAATGAAGGCCAGTCTTCTATTCTACTCTATAACAAATGAAACTCTTCTTTTTCCCCTTTCTTGAAGTGATGTTCTGTTGGCTTACTAGAAATCTAGCTGGGGTATGCCACTCAAGTTGGAGATTATCACATGCACCGGTGTATCAGCCATGGCCATGCAACAAAAGGAATGATCATTGCCCGAAGAACACTAATCATTATCGCATTGCATGTTCTTCCAACCAAATAGCGATATTTTTAGATATTCCTAAGTCCCGAAGTTGTTAAATGATTACGAGATCAATCCCAATTCTTCCTATTGTTAGATAATTTGGAGATCCAATCAATACCAACTTCTCTTTTTACTAGAAGTTAAGAGTGGGTAGATTCAAGCTTATAATGACCCAATAATGACCTTATTTTAGCTCCCGAGATTTGTAATGTTCCAATTACTCTGTTCTAACTCTATTCTATTAAATCTTATCTATATATTTATGCAGGGTCTATATAAATATGTAGATGAGCACTATAATCGAAATAAAAGATCTAATCCCTAAAAGTTGATTCTAAAAGTAAAACTAAATTTTGTGAAAGATCACGACAAATTCATTACACAAAATGCCACGATTTATGAGACTCTGGTAAAGATCATCAAATTTACTCTAGCTTTTCTTTTTTGCATTTTATATAAAGATTGTTTGCGTAACTAAAATTCGTGACAAAAGAGTATTGATTAGTTAAAAGATTTGAATTTTGTAAAATTAATTAAATAATGATTAGTTAAAGATTTGAAAGTTTACAAGATTTCACATGGGGCAAACGAAAAGAATGTCTATGCCCCATGCCCATGACAAAAGAACCACAACAAGACCCTGAGTTTCTGTCAAAGATTACAAAGAAGAAATGCTGGAACTTGTTTTGTTAACAAGGAAAAGGACAAAGGTGGAGTAGAAATTCAAGGGCCCTAGTTGTTAGGTGTTGTTGGTTCATCAAACCAAATAATCCTATCCGATATAGCTTTAAGTCAATTCCTAGCTGATTCAGATTAAGCCGGTCCATATCCAATCAGGTCCTTTTCACCAACTAAAGTAGAATATTTTATATTTCACGTCTGCTTTTGGTTGGGGATGGCCTACCATCCTAACCGGGCTCGATCTTTTCTTTGAACTAAAGAGATCGGGTTCGGCCCAATCTAAATTGCTTACCTCAAAATGCTCCGTGGGAGCGTGCTTAGGTGATACGAAACCTGAGAATCGAACTTGAAGGGGTTGGTATCAAAGTCACAGGTTGATGTGTAGGAATTAGAATAAAGAAGGAAATCTCTGTATCTAATAATTTAGATTGATTGAAACTTCCGAAAAGAACAAGTCCGGGGACAAATATTCTATCAGCTTCTTGAGGTTAAACAGTGATTAAAAAGATTGGTAGTATATATATATTTTCTTAATAAAAGAGCTGAGTCTTTAAGCAACTTATAAGATTACTTCTTTATAATCGGAAAGCTACGGTTCGAAAGAAAGACTATATACAAAATTTATAAATATAATGTTAACAAGTCTCGCTCACTTCTAAAAGTTAGATTGAGAGGGAAGGTTTGCATACTATTATAAATGACTAAATGTACTCATAATTATCCAATATAAGAATTTTGACACATTCTCCTCAGCCCAAAGCAGGACTGGATATTTGTTAGGCATATTAGATAAAGGGATAGAATCAGACACCGCCCCAAACTATCGAGACAAACAGACTCTGATATCATATTAGAATTTTTAATATAGACAGAGTATAGAGTTCACTTATAATAATTGGACTTGGGTCAACCATTATCAAAATGACTAGAACTAGTCATTTAGATAGTTGACCCTTACAATTTATAAATCTTTTAATATTTTCATGTTTAGTCAATATGGAATACTATAACACTCCCCCTTAAGTAACAATTGGAAGTGCAACTGAGATTGGCCATCCAGTTGTTGCTTAAAATAAATGCAGTGGTAATCAGACCGGGTTGTTGGGACTAGACATTTAGACGAACAATCAGAAAATTAATAATCCAGACCAAACCTGCTCTGATACTATGTTGAAAGGTCTAATTCAGTCTTAAAAGCTAGCTCAAGAAGGGAAGTTTGTATATTATTATAAATAACTAAATATACTCGTACTTGTCCGATATAAGATTTTTAACATATAAGTTAAATTTACTTTATTATCAAATTATAATTTGGTAAATATAATTATTTAAATAGCATAATTTAAATAATTACAAAATTTCTTTAATACAAAATTCTAACATTACGGAAAAATAAAAAAAGGGCCTTTCAACTTCCAAGGTGGTAGTAGTTTAAATTGTTACGACTCTTTTTTAATTTTTTTTAGTGTTAGGTAAAAGAATAAAAAAGAAAAAAGACAAAGGCAAGAACATGAGCCCATCATCAAAGATTGTGTAGCTAAGAAAGTGAGAAACTTAAAACACTCTCTCTTCGATTCTCTGGAGTGTGACATGACGCGAGTAGGTGGAAAAGGACAACGTCGTGAATGGTCTTTCCTTGTTCTTCTGCTGTTCCCGCCATTTCCAGGGATATTGTGACAGCCTAGAGCCTACTTACTCTATACTATTCACCTTTCATCCCAACTTTTTACACCGTCAATATCCGCGTCTTTTTTTTTAATTTTAACTTTATTTTATTAAATCTTATCAAATATATTTATATAAAATTTAAATAAATATATAAATAAAATTTAATAAAAATTGATAAAAATATCATAACAAAAAAAAACTGTTCCCTGCAGTATCACATAGTAAAATAAAATAAGTTTTTTTTAATTAAATTCAAACCTGGGCTACCAGCGCGGCACATCTAAGACCCAACTTTTTTAAGCATATTGACATTTTGATTAGAAGAGTTGGGTTTCAAATCAGTTCAAACTTAAGTTGACTTATTGAAAATACCTAAATTTAGATCCATGAGTCCGTCTATTGTCATCCTTACGTGACTATCTCGTAAGATAATAATGTCAATTATGAAATTTATTATTTAATAATATAAAATATATAAATTGTTTAAAATTAGTTGAATAATTTAACATATTTTTATTTCACTACATATTTACTAAAAATAATTAAATAAATATAATATTACAACATTTATTTTAAAATTCATGAAAAATACTTTTCATGTATATTTATTAGAAATAATTTTTAAAAAAATATTTAAATTAAGACTATCGTTTTGCTTTAAATTAAATACATTTTTTTATATAACAAGTTATTAAAAAATAAAATAAAACACATAAAGAAAAGGACGATATTGATTTGATAACGAACCACCAAATCAATCCAGTAACTACCTGGCACAGCTGAAGTTGTGGTACAACCTCTATTCACTACATGCCGTGCAAACGACTTTATGGTTCTCTGGATTCACTTGAGACGCTCATTTCAAGCGCGTGCTTAATACTCACCTTAGCCGCCTCAGTCTCGTAGTAGTCTTTTTAGTGGTAATGTATATAAGTATATTAAAACCATCCACTACAACAACAACTGTGTGTGATTTTGATGTGCTAATCTCATGTCAAATTAAGCTACAGTTACATGCAACCTGGTAATGGTTAGGTCTTTCACAAACAAGTCATTGCCTTCATTTTTAACATGCAACAACAGAAACAACTCAGCTGCTGCTGCTGCTGCTGCTCCAGCCTCCAGGTTGCCACAAGAGAAATGTTAGTGCCAACGCCAAACCAAATGCACTCTCTGGTTCTGATCAGCAATCAGAACACATATATCTTGTGATAAGTTGGGGGACCAAAATGCTCTGCACTTCTCTAATGGTGTCAAGCCTGTCCTTTTCACAGTTTCAGTACCTCAAGTAGGGTTAATTTTGTTAACCGAATTACAGGCTTGAAAATTTGCAAGTGGGTCTGACGCGAGACTCGTTTTGTTTCTACCTGAAGGTTTTGCCGGTGGTCTGTCCTGTCCTGTTGACAAATCGTTTTCAAGCTATTTGAGTATAATGAAATTTGCTTAAATTAAATTCCTTAAATGTAAAACCTGCGAACTCGGCTTTTCGAAATCTTTGACCCAGAGGAGAGGGGACAGCAGAAGGACAACCCCACTGGCCCAAGCATGCCGTTGCCAGGAATTCACGACCGCAAAGCTGGCGAGCATGTACTGAAACTACCCATAAAGCCAAGGCCTATACTAGTCTAGCCTCCTAATCTCCTTCCCTTTCCCAATAAGTGTTTTGTGTAAAGACTTTTCATGGTTTCTAGTGCTTTGGACAGACCAAAAATTTCCATTGAAAGGGGACGTAGTTTCTCAATGGTCGTAAGCGGGACCAAACTTCAAATACTTACCCTACTGCTCCTATCTTCAATTGTGCATAGGCTATAGTATACCATTTCTTACGCTTGTTTAGAAAACACAAGTGTTCGCCTTTACTTGGGACTATGTTAAGGAGTATTGGGAACGTCGTCGTTGCAAGCATGAAAAATCAAAGATACTATAGCGTATCTCTTAAAACAGAACAAAGATTTGTATACTTACGAAGTAAAGGCAAAACACTAGAGCATGGTCATTGGTAGTCTAGACTTTAAACAACGCAGTAACGAGCGTATGGTCCTGAAAGGCCTAAGGTGGCGAACCGTTGAACATGCAAAACCACTTTAGCCACTTGGCAATCTTTTCGAATCAGCCACTCGATCATAGTAGGCAAAAACGATATCTCCCTCATGTGTCAACCCATTAATCCTTAATAAACGTGGAAATAAATTAAAAATTAACCCAAAAACTTATATTTGAATTATCTTTATAAAAAATATTTCTTTTAATTAAAAATAAGAATACGTATTACGGGATTTTCTTAAACGTCACACGGAATTTTCTTAAACGTTACGTGTCAATAGAAACAATACTGTTGTTGCCTTAATATATAGATATCATAAAAATTGATTCATAATTCCTAGATACAAACATAAAGCTAAGATTTTACACACTAAACACAGAAAACAAGATTTAAATAGACAAGTATCCAAAACTCCACTCGGAATTTACCATCCAAATCAATCAACGTCGTACCCTAGATTTTTCTGGCCACCGGCTTTTAATTAAGCTAGCTTAGAGCTTAAACCCTAAAATAATCATCGACGTCCCACACACATGAACCAAAATCTCCATCGAAATGCACTGAAGTATCAGTTAGATCTTCTTCCCTTATATACTCGTCCAGGAAAAGTGGCTTTGGAATTTCTAAATCCAGAAATTGTTCTAGGCACCAAGGATCCAAGAATAAACAGTCGTGGTCCAACGAACTCGAATCTTCACTCACCACCTGAGCCGATCTCCAGCCATCACCTTCCTTTAATTCTTCTTCAAAGTTCTCTTCTTTCAAGTCCTGGATAGAAGTAAAAACTCTTTCTTTTACTCCTGGAACAGGTTTTGTAAAGTCAGCCTGCGGGGGCTGTGACTCAGCTCCAGCTTCTTCGGTGGATTGGAATCTAAGCACAGATGTCGGAGAACAGAGACTGTGAGAGTCTTTACCGGAATCATACCCAGAAATTGTTGTAACGATATCAACTTCTGGGATTTGAGTTCTCACCGGTGGTTTTGCAAAATTAGTGAGAGCATTAGGTCCCCTAATGCGAATGGCGGCTTGGTCATAAACCATCGCAGCTTCCTCCGCCGTGTCAAACGTTCCTAACCAAACCCGGGTTCTCCTCAACGGGTCTCTGATCTCGGCGGCCCACCGTCCCCATCTCCGTTGACGTACGCCGCGATACTTTTTTCCCTCTGGACAATAACTCTGTTCTCTCGAAGAGTTTTTCTTCGCTCTCTGTTTCTGCAACGACTTTTCACTTGCTCCGTCACTCACGTATTTCGCACAGTCCTCGATTCTGATCTCGTTAACGTGCCTTTTGACTCTCCTATGATGACCCATTTGCTCGTCCCCCTCGTCGTCCGACGAGTCAGTCGCATCACCGTCAGTTACTGATATGCGAACGATTCTCGTGGCTTTTGAGTCGCAACATCTAACAAGCTTATTAGTAACATTCCAGTGCTCCGAGTACTTCAGTGAAGAGGAATTCATTCTGAACTGGGCTAAAATGAACTGAAACAAAATGGGTTTCGATCAAAAACCATTAAAAAAACAAAATTTCCGAGAAGGATTTTAACTTTTAGGAACCACAGTGCGTTGAAGGAGAGAAGAAATGTCAAGGAAAAGACAAGGGCAAACTAATGAGAGTTCAAAGGAAAAACACAGAAGATTGGGAGTAGATTTTGGTGACAGCGAAGAGAGAAAACAAATAGAAAGCAAGAAGAGAAGAGAAGAGTGAGTTTCACTTGCAAGGAAGACTGAAATGGCATAGAACAGTTGTTTTATAGCAGAAAGAATCCTAAACCCCTCTCGGCTTTTTTATTTTCTTTTTTTGAACTCTTGGACATTCTCATTCAATTCCTTCTCTAATAAAGCTAAAATCTTAATTAGGTTGTTAATTAGTTAGTAATTAATAGCGCCATTTAAATCCATTTGATGGTTACAGCCGCATATCCCGGCCGCCACCGGCGATCTCAAACGGCTGGCCCCATCACCGATGCCACCGTTCAGTGCTCGGCACGTGGCATTGCTGGCCCGGCGAAAGCGCTCGTTCCTTCGTTTCATGGTCTGTTATCACGCGCCAATTGCAACCGCGCGTCGTACAAGGCCCTCTGTCGCTTGATAACGATATTAGCTCGTCAAGCCAATTGATAAGGGTGGTGAGAGTCACGAGAGGGAGGTGGAGTTTACCCATACCAGCTCTTTTATGGGGTATATTAAGGCACGTGTGGAAGACAAGGGACTGTTGTTTGTGTGCTCCTTGGTGCAACCAACAAAACAATGGTGATATGATTCTGTCACAGACATGTCAGTCTTCTTTGACCGTCTAATTAAAATCGATGGCAGATTATTAAAGTTTAATACTATTAAAACAAAAAATATAAATATTTTATTTGATTAACTTATTTTAATTATTATGATTTAAAGCGTATTAAAGTGCTTTATAATGTTAATTAAGTTAATACTAAAATACTTGTGTCAAATTATTTTCATAAAATTTAATAGTAATTACATTAGAAGAATTATATGTTTTATGATGTATTTAACAATAAATCACATAATAATTTTATAAAAAATTAGATTAGAAATTAAATTAAATTATGTTCTATAATTTATAATTTAATTTAAACTATATTGTGTGTTTTATATTTTATGACTTCTTTCTTAGTATTCTCTCTCTACTTGATTCTTGAATAATGTAGTTATGTCGTAAATAAAGACAATTATGCCCTACACTTACTTCATAAGTATGATGTATATCAAAAAAATCTTGAACTATAGATCTTGATACAGTTTAAATTTCTAAAAAGCAGTTCTCAATAATTGATATCATACAAAAGAGAAGTGCTTATGCTTCGACTAACATACTTAAAATATAAACTACAGTAAATTTTTGGTTATCTTTGATCTCTTATAAAATCTATTATATAAATTACTTGACTAATATATAGGTTAGAAATTTAATATGCATCTCCTTTAAGAGTCTTTTTCAATTCACGTGATAATAACGCCACGTATCTTTCGCAATATTACCCCCCTACGCCCTTTGACTAAGAGTAGCAATATAAAATATAATTTAATGGTAATATATTAGTAAAGTTATATACTATCAGACCTTCTCAGACTTCGCTTTATTGCAAAATTTCAGACTAAGTACGAAGATGATGATATCAGTAAAAATGCTTAATCTAGATTTTAAGAGATTGAATAAATGGAGTGACAAGTAAGCAAGGGTCCAACACATATATTACAAGTGACCTTAACAGAAGCAAGAAACATGGAAGAATGAAAAAAAAAAGAAGCTAAGTATAGAATCAATCCCGACATATGAAGAAGAATGCTTGCCAACGTGAATTAAAAAAATGATTGACCCGAAATAGAAAGAGACCTCACCGATTAAACTCGACTACATTCGATTACGACCATGAACCAAATGTTATATTAAACATCAACTACATGTCTCAGACAGTACAAGAACAAGTTTTCATACAAACAACCTAACAACATGTTCGTTTTATAGGAGGCATTGTATAAATTGAACTTGACTTGTCCACGGCAGGCTCATCACACATCAAATTTTACATAAATTAGAAATGAACGAGGCCTTCTTAACGGCCCCGAGAAGCAGACTAACCCATGGCGTACTTCTGGGTCCAGCTCCTGGCAGTTGCCTCGTACTTGGACCTGTCTGTCTTGTACATATGGGCAATTTCTGGAACCAATGGATCATCTGGGTTTGGATCCGTCAAGAGGGAACATATTGACAGTAACACCTGCAACACAAAAACCATAGCCCTTCCCACCAACTTAAAAAACAGCACTGGTTTACAGGATATAAGGTATAAAATCATCGTGCATTATGATAATGATTGCCGATTATACAAAGATTCCACTACAGTAGAGTTGGTACAAAATTTTAAGTTAATACTTGACTTGAAACCAACAGATAAAAACTGATTTGACCATGTTTTGATCCAGGCTGAGGCCAAGAATATTTTTTCAGACTTTGGAACAGAATCAGACCTGGCCAAAATCGGACCTGGCTGGACCTGCCCATTGTCATCTCTGTGCTACGAGAAGGCAGCCAGAGTTTACCGTTCCGTCTGTTGTCAAAGACTTACCCAGGTATTAGGAAGGCAGCTAGAGTTTACCATTCCGTCTGTTGTCAATTGGAAGACTTACCTGGGTATTTTCAGACCAGGTTGGGGTAATAGTCAAATGAGACGCATGTCAAATATCCTGGATTTTGTTAAAAGACTGCTAAGGGTAAGTAATCATGGGTCACAAGAAAAAGATGGATGATTCACAAAAACTTTAGGGAAGGTTACGGACCAAAGATTTTAAGGACCTCCTCATTTCTCAACTTTTGCACACTAAATAACCCTATTTGAACATCGTTCTAATTTAAGGTGCAACGCCGCGATTCTGCATGGACATGCTTTTATACTCCATCTTATACATTAGGCGGTAAGAACTAAGGAGGAGCAAAAAGGTAAGAACCTTTGAAATGGTCAAGGCAGGGCTCCACTGTTCCTTTAGGATGTCGAGGCAAATGCTGCCATTACTGTTGATATTTGGGTGGAAAACTTTGGTCCGAAATGCGACCTGCAAGAGACAGAAAGAGGTTCCCAATAAGGAAAAGCAATAAATACCATAATCCACAGTAAATCTCATTACCTCAATTTTCCTTCATGTTCACAAAATTCATAGATTTGCAGTCTAAATGAAGCATCAAACAGAAACAATAGAATTATAAACAATCATTTAACATCTAGAGTTCGTTAAATTCTACACTTTCATAATAATCATATGGAGTGATTCTCTGTTAGATTACATAGTAACATCAGAGCTGTGAAATTTATTTCACTAGAACTTCTTTCAAATAATATATCTTGTACTTTTTTAGCCTTGAAGCTTAAAGAGCATGGTTTATAAAAGTAGAAGATGTCTCCGATGAAGGTTGTGCTGTTAGACATGATAATTGATTGCAGTAATGGATGCAGGAAGACATTGTGAAAAAGAACACACTGTCATGAAAGAAGTAATCCATATTCACCAAAGAAGAAAGATGCAGAAGAAAGAATTGGACGATATTACCTTTGGTGGCTTAAAAGGATAGTCAGGAGGGAAGTGAATGGTAACTAGAAACACTCCGCCAGCATAAGGACTGTCAGCGGGACCCATAATTGTTGCCTGCCAGTGAAACATGTCCTCCGCTACAGGACCTGTAAAAATACAAAAAAGGCATTCCACAAGGAATAGATTAAACGAAGAATATCTTTTGCTCACTTCAGAAATGAATCTTCTTTTAGATAAGAGAAATGACTAAAGTTATTCTCATATATCAAGTTACAGAATATGAATCTTGAGTCAATAACCAAAAGCGTATATTCAGACCGAATTATAACTATTTGTATTAGAATTTTTAATATGAGCAGAGTGCAGAGTCCACTAACAAGAATTGAGCTTGGGAGTCAACCATTGTTAAATTGACTAGAACTAGTCATTTAGATAGTTGACCCTTACCACTTATAAACCCTTTAACATTTTCATGTTTAATCAATATGGGATACTCTTAACAATTTGGAGTATACATCAGATTAGTATCAAGATAAGAACTAAGTTGGTATGGCAAAAACATGCTAAACAAGAAGTGAAAACAATTGAACATCTCAATCAACAAAAACAATGGAGATTGGACAATTAACTAGAAGTTACATTGCAACAGATATATTAAGTGGAAAGACATATAAGCCACCCATGACAATTAAAAGCGCAAAGCAGCAGGAAACATGACATGAACAAGCAAATGCATTAAAACATGAAATTCACCCACATAGGAAAAAGATCAATAGGGAATCCAAACAAAATCTGTAAAAAAACTATCTCAAGACAGGTTACATCGACAACTACCGTAACTGATTATGTGTATAAGTTCCTTGCCGGGGCATATGCAAGTTAGAATATTTACCTTAGTTGTCAAGTATAAACAGGAAGCTATCTATCTATCTATCTATAGATATATGCTGCTTTAATTCAGACAAGAAAACATTTCTCTTCAGTAGCAGACACGTAAGGAAAACAACAAACAATTACCTGGCACAATAACTACATCCATATCGAAAAGCAATGCTGTGAAGAACCACAAGGGAATAATCATCTTAATTCCTATATCTTTTATTGTTTCAACTGTATGAAAACTCTAAATATAAACATTGCCCACGAGATATACTCTAAATCCGTAGCAGAAAACCAGTGAAGGAATCGGAAAAGAAAGATTTTTCAACAAAATCAAAGTGCAGAATAAGAAGTGATACCAAATCAAAACCCAAAGAAAAGGAAAAAAAAAAACCTGATGGTGACACAAGTCAACGCAATTGAACACGACGATTTTCGATTATATGTAACAAAGTAATGGAACGTCAAGATTTGGACAAGGGATAATGAGAACAGCCTAACAAAAGTCAAAAGTTAGTACATGTTCGTAACAAGAAGCACGATCCAGGCATGAAAACGACATAGAAAACAACATAAAATGCAGATCGAGAGCAGAGAACTGTAAAATTTGTTACAAATATCAAATTAAAGGAAACAAGAAACGAACGAACCAGCGCTGCAAGAAGTAGGAGGATCCTTCTGGAGATCCTTGAGCTCCTTCAAGATCCGCTTCGAAGCCATGGACAAGCCTCTTAAGAATCGCCCCGGATTCAGAGAGATTAAAAGAGAGAGAGAGAAAGTTGTAGAAAGAGAGAGAGAAGGGGTGAAATGACCACAGCTTGACGAATTATACAAAGGAGAAAAGCTGAATAAGAAAAATATTAGTTTTATAATTATTATTGTTATCATTTAAGAGAGAGAGAGGGATATGTGTGGGTGTGCACATGCAATTGTGAAATCAAAGTAACTTTCATCTAGGTTTGGGTCCCACCAAATTGTGATTCTCTAACCGCCCATCTCTCGCTCTCTAGTTTGTTCCCTCTCTCATTATGAGAGATGGACGTAATAATGAACGGCTGTGATCGCTGCTACTGATTCCCTGTCTGATTGGTGCCTGTGCTTTGATCTTGGCTCTCGCTTCGCCGGAGGGTCTCATATGATCCTTTAATTGCTTACTTTAGTCGCCCAAGGCGTGATTTATTTTTTCGGGAAGACACAACTAACAGTTACTAGGCGTTTGGTTTGATACTGAGGTTGGTTATAGATAAGAGTATAATAGTAGGAGGGGATGAAGATGGGTATAAAAAATAAAAAAATAATGTTTGGTTTGTAACTTAGGTTTTTGTGTTAATACCAATAATGAGAGATCGTAAAGAATTGAGAGACAATAAGGAAGTAAAAAAGATGATAGGGCAAAGGTTGGAGATAAAAGAGTAAAAAACAAACGTGATAAAAACTTAGATTGGAATAAAAATTTGATCATCTTTAGTGGGTTTAGTAGATTCTCAAATTTAATGGGATAAATCCATTCCTCTAGAATTGAAAACTCCAAAATAAACACTGTTTTTTACAATTATTCTATTCCTTCGTTCTCAAACCCTCAAACCAAACGCCCCCTTAGTTTAAAAACCAATGGATTAGATCCAATTTATTAATTTTATATAATTGAATTCAATTCATGCGTTTAAAATATTAAAAAAAAGATGACCTAAATTCAATCACGTAATTGACTCATGTTTTTATGAATTTAATTCACATCTCAAATGATGTAAATTGAATTTTAAATTGAAGATTCAATTCTTTTCAAAACATTAAAAATTCTCTTTCTAAATATACACATCATAAATATCTAAATTATTACAAAATACACACACATTGATTACATACTATTTTTAGTTAAAAATAAAAGTCATATAAAGTAGTTAAATTTATTTTTATTGTGTTCCAAACAATATAATTGAATTCAATTCTAATATTTATAGATTTATTTCAAACAGTGTAAATCGAATTTAATTCAATCCCACAAATATAATTGAATTCAATTCGTCAATTAATTCAATTTAAAAGTTTCCAAAAAACCTGTAAATTGCAAGAAAATATAACATTACTATAAAGTAGAACATACAACCAGCTCCTAACTAAACAAGTATACTAGTTGTTTGACATAATCAAACAGCTAATACTCTTTAATTAGCTAAAATAATTAGTTATTTTTTGAAAAAGCTCCTACAAATATCGTTTCAACCTATTAGCTAATAAAAATCTTATTCAAAGACAATTGTGCCCTCAAACTCATTTCTCATTTTAAACAACTGGTAGCCGTTAAGTTTTTCAGTTTAAAAAGAGAAAGTTATGATTCGTGCGTAGATCTTCTAGAATTTCCTCAAGCTGATTTCTCCAAACACCTAAAAATCATCGACTTGTCAATTATTATTTTTGAGAAATATTATTATTATTGTTGTTATTATTAATATCATATATCCTATGTTTTTATTAGAGATATAAACTTAATTTCTATAAAATTAAATATTTAAAATTTAAATTCTTATAAAAATATTCAAAGAAATAATATTTATGATTTTATAATTTTTTAAAAGTTATG
The DNA here is from genome assembly GCA_027563885.1 of Erythroxylum longipes. Classification (NCBI taxonomy): domain Eukaryota; kingdom Viridiplantae; phylum Streptophyta; class Magnoliopsida; order Malpighiales; family Erythroxylaceae; genus Erythroxylum; species Erythroxylum longipes. The sequence continues at coordinate 2,885,409 of JAOQMS010000004.1, read as the reverse complement.
TTCTCATTGATCACTTTACACATAAGCAACTAATACTAAACAACTAATTTTACCAAACATTTCTAACAAATAGCTAATATAATCCGCTAGTCAAATCAACTGATAGAATCAACTAACAACTAATGCAATTAGCTTATTGCTAAACAGGGTGTACGGTGCTATATTCTTTGCATTGGACTTACGTGTACTCTTAATTCATTGTTTTCATATTTGAATTGAATTTTGATTAATTTTTTTTTGCATAGGATAAATTAAAAATATTAAATATAAAATTAATGCATTAAAATATAGTTAATTTAATTTAAATGTTTAAACCCAAATTTAATTAAATCTTATGATATTTGCTACTTAAAAGTCAAATCTGAACTCTAAAGAACCGAATGGTAACTGTTTCACCTGTTCTTATCAAATAAACAGCCCGATGCATTAGATTGAGAACCATACATGTCACGCACAAGCTGGCTGTGCATTAGTTGGAATGGATAATTTCAATCAATGTCATTCTAAGTTGAGTAGACAGCATGTGTCCATCTTCTATGTCGTGACTTAAAGCCACATATATTCTAACGTAAAAGACTTGTTGTTGTAAAAAGACTTAGAAATATCTAATACGGGCATAAATCAAAATACCTCTTGTCAATTTAATTAAAAATTAGTAAAAAGAAAGTGTATTTATTTTATAAAATATGGGATTTTTAAAATTATAAAATTTATATAAACTAAATTACTAAAAAAATTGTTGACATAAATTTAAAATATGCCTCGTATAAGTTGGTTTCAATTTTAACTGATAAAATAAGAGGAGTGTGCATATTTAAAAAAAAAACAGCCTCTCTATTAATTAATAATAAGGTTGTGATTTGTTAAACTTTTTTAAGTTTCGTATTTCAACAAGTTCAACTTTAGAATCAAATTAAAAAAAAAAAGGTTTAGGGTGCGATCAACCGGGTCTGACCTGTTGAGATATTTTAAATATCATATCATAGTATTTTCAAACGAGTTAAAATATAAAAAGTGACATCTTAATTTAATAATATTATAATTAATATTATAGTGGCTTATTCAAATCTTCTGTTCTAATTATGATATTTTTATCATATTTAATTAAATCTTATCTACACATTTAAGTGTGAATCTTATATAAACATATATATATATATAAGATTTAATAAAATAAAATTAAAATTAAAAATGTGAATCTTGTATAAATATATGTATAAGATTTAATAAAATAGAATTAAAATTAAAATTTGATACGTAAGTCACCACCTAATACTCGCAAACAAATATTAGATGCTAAGTTACACCGCACATCAGACATCACTATTGACAGTTTGCTAATTAAGCAAGTATTGCGACCTGTCATTTCCATCAGGAATCCAAGGGCCCTATATTACAGCCCCACCACAGCGCATTTATACTCTTACTCAAAACAGAGAAAGACAAATAAACGAAAGACACGTACTATTTAAATAAATTTTCGTCCTTTTTACTGTTTTATATCAATAAGAATGAATTTTTAAAAAGCGTTGTAGTGTAAATATTATTTTTAATCATAAATTTTAAAATAATTTTAAAATAAATTAAATATTTTAAGAAATTAAATTACTTATTTGTGATATTATAAAAGTTAAATTTTCTGATCCAGATATAAGAAAACCACAAAATCTTAATTTTACTTAAATTTTGATGTTGTAAATAAACATAAAAATACCTATTCCTATTTTTTAAAAAATGTTAGGGTTAGGGTGTAATTCAAAACTTTTATTGTTAAAAGACAAATAATCAAAAGACATGTACTATTTACACAATGTTTGAATAAGTTATTATTACTATTTTTAGTATTATCTTATATTTTAACACTATTAAAATAATACTTAATAAACCTTAAATAAAATATTAAAAATGTTAAAGAATTTATAAAATTTTAAATTCTGATAAATTTACTATTGAATCATTACAAATTCACAAAATCTTAATTGTATTTAAATTATTATCATTTTAACAATGTTAATATTATAAATAGCAATAAATATTTATTTATATATTTTTAAAACCATTAAAGTTATGGGATAATAGAAATGACAATGGATCAGATTGCGATAAGATACGAGACAATAAGCCCAATTATTTTTGATTAAAAATACAAATCGATGTCATTTGCAGCAATCAAACTTTGAGCTTGAATATTTAAAAAATTTTGAGCCTCAGACCTGATCAACCCGAGCATGATCGAAGCCCAATTGTCATCCTAGGATGTAATTCAAAATTTTGGCTAACAACCAAACCACAAAACAGTAAGAAAGTCCAGGGCACACTCAAAATTAGGTACAGAGAATGGTTAACATTGATGGGACACAAAAGGATTGAAATCTTCTGTATCTGATTTTGGGTGTGCCTGTGCTTTATCAATCTCAACCACTCAATAAGTAGGAGAGAGAAAAATAAGTGGTTAAGATTGATAGGGCATAAGGGCACACCCAAAATTAGGTACAGAGGATTTCAATGTGTCCAATTAATCTCAATCACTCAATGCTCCTGTGCTTTGCCAATCTCAACCACTCAATAAATAGGAAAGATAAAAAATAAGTGGTTGAGATTAATGGAGTATAGGGGCACACCCAAAATTAAGTACAGAAGATCTCAATCCTTTTTTAAATGCATCATTACAAGTAAGAATTTTGGTAAGAAAACATTGACAGCAAATCTTATATTTCCGTTACTATATTTATCTTCTTTTTCGGTTGCTATATTTTAATTACGTTATATTAAATTTTATTTATATATTTATGTGAGGTCTATATAAATATATGAATGAAATTTAATAAAATATGACAGAAACATTATAAGCAGAACATGAGATGTAATCCTCTAAACATAAGCAGAACATGAGATGTAATCCTCTAAACATGTTAGTCTTGATCAATCCAATATCTTCCTCTATTTCTACACTGCCGACGCTGTGAAAACTTTTAACATAAACAACAATCACGTTTAGATACAGATAGTTACTTGTGAATGCCTCTCGCATTGGTTGTATAGGTTACTACGCCAAGTTGAGCCTGGAATCAAAAACAAAACTGAATTGAAAAAAATTTAAATATTCAATCTTAAATTCAGTCAAAAACCAATTAGGACGGTTGAATTGGCCTTAGAAAATATCTCAACGATGTGTGTTCTATTTATGCAGTAACCGAATCTAGCAAATCATGTCAAAGAGGCAATACTAAAGCAAACAAGAAGACCTGAGCACTTACCATCTGAGAGCTTTAACGTGACACTTGGGGAGCTGACTATCTTCGATTTCCTTCAACGTCATGCCTTCACACAACACTTGAACATCGATCATTTCAGTCTCCAGACCTCCAACACTTATTCCAAACTTAGTCTTCACTTCGACGTTAACAACCAGACTCTTCCTCCTAAACTGACCCATAAGCTTCCACCCAGCTCCTTCAATCAACTCGTTAGTCACACTCGTTTTGATCTTCAAACTCGTCGTGTTCTTCGTCCCCTGAGTGAACCCCGGAAGCTGTGCAGTGCCCATCTCAATATCCTCCGTTTTCCCGATGGTGATGTGGACGTTGGACTGACCGTAGCGGATTCTTATGTTGGTGTTCGGATTCTTTACCTCCACACGCGTCACCGTCGCTGCACTCAGGTACGCGCCGTCGGGTTGCTTCGTGACTTTGAAAGTTGGGAAGTTGAATGAGAGGACGTGAAAAACGGGGAGTTTTGGATCAGTCCATACGTAGAAGAAACCACTGGCGACCAGAACTGCGAAGACGATGACGATCAAAAGGATGCAAGATAAGCAGCAGCAAATACGAAAGCATCCTGAGCGTTTCTTCCTCGGCTGGTATGACGTCGGGAGGATTCTAGGCGGCAGTTTGGGGTTTTGTCGGGAATTATTGGTCGGATCCTTGTATCCAGGTGGTTTTTGAAGAACTTGTATAGGTTTCTCCATTTTCGAGTTGTATCCAGGTGGTTTTTGAAGAACTTGTATAGGTTTCTCCATTTTCGAGTTGTATCCAGGTGGTTTTTGAAGAACTTGTTTAGGTTTCTCCATTTTCGAGTTTCAACTCTTGTCTCTGTTTTCCAAAAAACCTGAAACTACCTCAGAATTTTCAAAAAGTTACATATCTAAGCATTGATTTTAGTGATTCTAATATGGGTTTGGAAGATCAAGAACGAATGAGGATGATTTGAACAAGCTTACCAGGAGGTGACAATGTACAAGGAAATTCAAGAAAAACAGGCCAAGAAGGAAAATTCTCGCCAGTACAAGGAACCGAAAATGGCAGAGATTTGGTGATCTACAGGCAGAGATCTACTGTCCGATCCCAGAAAAAAGATAGACAACTTTGGTTTCATTAGAGCTTTATGATAAAATCTTGATGAACAAAACAGATGATGAGGATAAAGTGATATTGTAGATAGGGAGAGAAATCGTGTTATTGTCTCTTACGGAAGCTTTGAAGTGGCAGGAGTATAGGTAGAAATACAAACTTACGAGATTCACGCGGGTGAGTTTTAAGTGAACAATCAATAATGTCCGGCGGTGTGTATTTATAATTTATAAACACGTGTAAAATAATTTTACTTATTTAATAATTATGCTAATTTTTAGGAACAACATTTATATTAGTTAGAAATAAATACTTAGTTTAAGAGAGCGGTAGTGATTGATAATCTGTTCGAAATGATAAGTACTTATTCTCAATAAATACTTATGTATTTGAGATTGTTGTTTCGGTAACTGTTGAAACGTGAAAATATGTGTTTGACAAGTGCGGTTGCGGTTGCTGAAAAGAGATAAAATGAATAAAAAATCCGTTGATTTAATAAACTATTAATTGTTGTATAAATAATTAAAAATATATTATTAGTCATGTTTATTTAAAATTATAAATAATAAAATATTAAATTAAAATAAGAAGATAAAAATAAAAATAAATTTAGTAAATAAAATATTTCATAAAAATATATTATTAATCGTATAAATTCAAATTATAAATATTAAACAGTACGTTGGAATTGCTTTTTATTAGGGTATAATGGAAAATACTAATTAATTATTAAAAGATTATTAATGGAAAGTAGAATTTTTACTAAAAAAATATTTTACTATCGCAACCCTCTTTCTGCTTATCAATTTCTGCGGTAGCACCGCACTTTCCTCTAACCTTCGTTTGTTCACCTGCAAATTTAAACATATCAATGCACTTAAAAATTGCGGTAAATAAGCACTCACTTCTATCACACCACAAATCTAAACGCAAGTAAAGTTACATAATATGAAATCCTACGCCTCAGCAAGATTCCTAACGGGTGCTGTGGTTGAAATAATTATGCTTGCTAAAAGGAAAAAACTATAAAATAAGAGTTTTTAATCATAAATAGTAAATTAACTTTTTATAACATAAAATTTTGAATAATTTGTAAATCCCTTATTAAGTAATTTTTTATTTTACTTTATAATAACAAAATTTAAATAAATAATTTAACAAAGCAATAAATTTAACTTAAGTATTTGTTAAATTAAAATAATTAAAAATGTTTAAAAATGTGTAAGAGATTCTCTTGAATATATTCCAAAAGCCACAAACTATAAATAGTTGTGTATCCTGAGTCCCAACTACTTGAAGAAGACAGGACTGCAAATAAGGGTATCCAATATAGTAGATAGAGAAGGAGATGGCCAGAAGCGCAAGCAAGGTTGGGATCTGAGGGCTGTGGTGGGAATCAATATGTACACGTTGTACTTGTGATTGGATGAATTGTCTATTCCCGAATCCAACGAGGAGTGAACTTGGTCACCAAGTCTGGTAATGTGACACTAATACAAGCAAGACATTAATTTCAATAACCATTTTGTTCACTCAACCGAAGAATGAAGTTAAAAATGCTATTTCTGAATGGGAAAAGCTTCTTATTTTTTATGTATATTTATTGATCGTTAAAAAATTTAACCAATTCAGCTAATTAATTGTAAAAATCGTGAACTGTTCAACTATTCAATTATGTTTTCAAATTTTCGGTTCAATTTATTTTATTAATTTTATTATACTTTAATAATTTTATTATTAAAGATCGTTCATTTATTAATTAAACGGTTAATTTTGTCAATTAATAAATTCCTATAAATTAAAATAAATAAATTAATGTTCATTTACTAATTTCTTTTTTCAATTAAACTTTAAATTATTTGATAGATAAGAATAATCTCTTTTAATTATATTTTAAATTTATTTAATTTTGAACCAGTTTTATAACTGTGTAATACCAGTTGAACCTTTTAAACCTTAAACCTCTTGTCTTACCGATTTACCTCTGGTTTGGTTTTTAAAACATTGATATTTATAAGGGTATAATTTATATATATTTATAAATTCCTTAAAATAAGTAATTTTCTCAATTTTTATAATTATTATCTCTAACTACAATTAAAAGTTTCTGAGTGAGTCCTCAGTATGAATAGAAACTTGATAGTATGGAATAGAAGGCAGTGGCACAGAGTTTATAATGAAATGTGTTTCTACATTTGCTTGGCATATTTTATATTAGGTTCCAACCAATAGGGTCAAAAGCCCATGGACAAACCAATTTTGAAGCTTCGATCAATTTATTGAACTTTATTCTAAAAGTGAGTATTTATGGGAAACACCTTTTTCCTTGAGCTTGTATTTTGAACCTCTGGTCTTTTGTTTAAAGTGATAAGGAGAGACAAAAAGCCCCCGTGATTAAAAAATTCAGTTGGTTTGATCGGTTTGATTATAAAAATTTTAAATTGTTTAGTTTTTGGTTAGATTTTTAACTTTTCAGCTTAAGTTTTTTTAATAACTCTCTTTGTTAAAAAACAATAGGTTGTCAATTTTTGTAAATTAATAATTTCTTATAAACTAAATTAAATCAATTAATTTTTATTTAATAATTTCTTTTTTCAGTTAAACTTTAAATT
>JAOQMS010000004.1:2851987-2878348 GCA_027563885.1 Erythroxylum longipes | reverse complement strand
TTTCTGAATGAGTACTCGGATTAGACCTGATCTGACTAGATCCTCCACGACCTCTACCTCGTCCTCTGTTTCCAGCAGGAGCATGAGAGGCCTCCCTACTAGCTTGTGTGGTCTGAAACTTACTCATAGGGCAATTTACTATTAGATGATTAGTACCACCACATCAAAAACATATGCCTGTAGCTCTCCAACAAGTACCCCAATGGTGTTTGGAGCAATGAGGACAATCCGGAGCATCAGAACCTCAACCTGCTGAGGAAACCCTACTAGAAACAGTCGCTGAGGGAAAATTTTGACGTCTTCCCCTGGCTACAGATCTCCGAGTAAATTCCGATATAGAGGGAACACCTTCAAGACGCCACTTGCTCGAGGACTGACCTCCTCTAACAAAGCCCCTTTGCTGAGCCCTTTCTCTCCTTACCATCTCTTGCCTTTCTATTTTCATAGCAGCTTGCACCAACTGATGGTAACTTACTTGCTGCAGTAAAGTGAATGCTGCAAGATGCTCCTTGATCGAATCGTTTAAACCATCCTCAAACTGATGATATCGAAACTCCTCAGTAAGTACTGGTTTAAGTGCATACTTGCTGAGCCGATTAAATTCCATGTCATACTCAACAATAGACAAATTCCACTGCTTCAGGTTCAAAAACTGCTTCCACTTCTCCTTTTTATAAACCTCTGTAACATATTTAGCTTTGAACCCTTGGGTAAAGAAATCACAAGTCAGAGGCACCGATAGCTGAGGACTTCTCAAAACAAACTTCTATCACTCGTAAGCTGCTCCCAGAAGAAGAGAAACAGCACAGTTCACCATCTGATCTGGTGGACAGCTGATTTCATCTAAGACCCTTTTCACTTTCTCTATCCAGAACTTAGCTCTTTCAGATTCCTCCAAAAATGGCCCAATAAATTTCTCAGCTCCATACTTCTGTAACTGGTCAATTAGAGCCTTTAGTGTGGTCATACGGTGTAGTACTGTCATCATATCCTGAGGCAACTTAACCAACGCCTCGCCCTGAGCTGGAGGAGGAGGTGGCATCTCAGCTTCACCTCGATTGACCCCCAAAGCTCCAGAGTTAAATGGACAAGATCGCTCAGGAGTATTACTCTCAGCAACCTCGTCGAAAGCTTTGTGAGACCTTTCTATAGTTAATTCTATAATCAAAATATGGGACAAACCGCATTAGGTCAAACACAACCCTTACATCCAAGTAATAGCATTAGTTAAGCGCTGATGACACCAGAATCACCTAAACCATACTCTGACACCAAACAATGTAACACCCACAGACCCCCTACAAGGATATGTGGATATTACCTAAGACAGGATTTAAAACATATCAAAATAATACAAAACGTTGCCCGAACTCAAACAACCAATAATTGTTTTTCCATACATATTCGACTTTAAACAAAATTTAATCAGTATACAAAATTCATTCAAATACATGTGTCAAGTGATCCTAAATTAAGGTTATTACATTACAAACCCTTAAACAAAACAATACATATTTTAAGTTCAAATACACTATGTATTATAATATTTAAAAACATTTAACAAAATACATCACGTCTCATATTATACATATAACCCAAACATACATTCCCAAAACAAAACACATTCCTCGTTGGCTATTGCGGTTGTTATTGTCCTAGTCTTCAAACTCGCCTATCTGAACCTACACGGGGCAAAACCACCTTGTTAAGCATAAAGCTTAATGGGGAATAATTAAATCATATATAAACTGACAACTGTTTAACAGTCACCTAACATCCACATATATCGAATCAAATTGTATCATAAGCAATCATTGAAGGTTCATATTAAAGAACAATTCAAACATAATGGATTTTATAACAAACTAAAATCTCTAGAGAACCTTTCTCATATTAATGCCAATCATTTAAGTATCAGAACAAATTGTACAGATGTCAAAACTGATTATCAGAATAGGGTGTAAACCCTTCATATCAGAATAAGATTTATATCAAAGCATACTTTGTTTTGTACCAATTCAGAATTTATCTTATATCAAATTTAAATATCAAATCAAAATTTTGTTTATATCATAACTGAACATGTATCAGAATACAAAACAAGTTAGACTGCTAATTTTTTATACAGAAGTAGGTGACGGGATTAATACAGGAGATACCATGATCGGTATCATAAAATAGGAGAGACTTATGTCTCAATATCAGGAGACACCGAAGTGTCAATATCAGGAGAGACGTATGTCTCAGACACCGAAGTATCATTATCAGAAGACACCGAAGTGTCAACCTTATATGTGTCCAGGAGCAGCTGCAAACCCTTCTAGGCATGCCTATTTACCCACGACTAAGACTTAACAGTTTTAAAGCAAAACAGGTTCGTTTCAACAATTACGTATATTCACACAAATAAAAAGCACTTCTAACACAATCCCAACTATCAAACTCCTCGAACAACTGATGATCCGGAATTATCAGAATATTATCGCAAAAATTCCCAATTCACAAACATCCATATCCAAATCATAATATATAAGTCTTTGAAATTCATTCACTTATGATCACACCAAGCAATTCAACATTGTAAACCATACATTCTTTACAACATCATCTCAATTAAGTTAAATTCAACCATTGTTGAAAGTCCTATCCTTATATATGTCAACAGTTACACAATCAAGTTTAGCATTGTCTTCCAAATTTTTCTTAGGACAGTTTCGAGTCAAATGTATATGGTCATTTTGACATAGAATCTGACCCTTTTAGATAATAATTTCTGTTAAACAAATGTTCCTCTATGTCTTAAATTTCAAACGCAATAAAACCATTTAATTTGGTTCAGTATTCCATGAGTTATGCTCAAAAGACTGACGACTGTGCAAAACAGTGTGACGGTCTGGAGCACAAGAAAGTGCATGGGTGTGCACCACAAATGCATGGCTGTGCTTAAGATGAACTGTTGTGCACACAGGGAAGCACGATCATGCATGTGCACGATCGTGAAATTCCCTTTAAAATGGGGTTCGTCAGGATCGTGCATGTGCACGATCGTGTACCCCTTTGCATACACCAACTTAAAAGAAGCATATCTTTCAAGCTCAATGTCCAAAAATTTCAAAATTTATGTTGTTAGAAAGGTAAAAGAATAAGCTAAAACTTTTATGAAGGCATCTTTATCTAATTATGCCTAGATCAGTACATTTTAATCGTTGAAAAATAGGACATAAGTTTTAGTACTGCAGCCAAAGCCAGAACTTAACTTTAAGCTAAATTTCAAAACCTCTAGTGACGGAATTCAAATTCGACTTCTTCATGAAAGTTGTAAATAAATGTATCAAGTTTAATCTAAATCTAAAATAATCTCATTTTGATATCTACATGTCAAGATATGGATGAAAAACCGATGGCTATTCAGTGGAAACCCACCTTCTAATGAGTAACTAGCACCTACCAAGCTCCTAACCACAATTCTTTATTAATTATGAAAATATTATATCCACTTCAAACATCAAACAAGACATGTTCTATCATGATGCCAAGTTTAGTACTCCCTCACTTCTTCACACTTCAAAGAACAACTCCAAATTACTTCAAAGATCAAGCCAAACCAAGCCTTCCAAGCAATCAACACATATCTAGGTTTAATGTGCAAATTTCAACATTAACAAAACAATGGTACAGAAAATTAGTAAAACCTATTTCTAGATTCAGTAGCTTACCAAAAATTCAGGTGATGACAATCCAAAGCCCAGCAAAAATTTCAGAAGTTAGAGAGAGTAGGGGAGTTTCGGTGCAGAGAAGGAAGAGAAACACAGCTGAAACTTTGCTTAGCCAAAGTGCTAGGTGTCTTCAAATTCCTTAAACATGTGTCACTTTGCACGTAATGCCATGTATCAATGGATTAGGTTGCCACTAATCCCCACATTAATTGCCATTTGACGTATTATCATGCTACCATTTGTCACACAATGAATGATGTCAAATGTCAATGCATTAGTTATGCCACATGTCATAACTCATAGGCTTAGTCATTTTAATTGTCATGTACCAACCTAACTTGTCACTTAACAATTTTCCTTGTCCAAATATACATTTAAATACCTCAATTCTCTAATTGTATCAATTAATTCCAATTTACTAACTATAGTCCACCAATACTGAAATTCAAGTCATATACCTTTCACATTCAACTCATAGCACAATTTTAACTCCTATCTCACATGTACTTTCATAAACATGTATCGTTTCAACTATGGTATATTTTAGGGCCTCACATAGCCACATTCATTCAACAGGAGATATTTAAAGCAATAAAAGGAAAAGCTACAGGTGAGGTAAAGTTTGGTGGGCTTGCAAATTTTGCAGCTAATGGCATAAGTCACACTAATGATCATAGTGCAACAAAATGAATGCATATGGTTGGTTGACTCAGGTTCATCATCACACATGGTCACAAATCTTGATTTCTGTCATAAAAACAACAAGTACGAGCCTGTAATGCTCCCAAATGGCACAAAACAACAAGTGACACATATATGTCAAACTACCATTGGCAACAAAATTACTCTCGATGACATTCTGCACATCCCTAATTTTTTCAAGAACCTACTCTCTGTGAACAAACTCACAACACAGAACAATATCACTGCAATTTTTGTATCTAATGGACTATTTTTGTAGGACCTACAGACTAATGATGTTATGGTCGTTATCAAGGCCAGAAGTGGACTGTATGAGCTAATGCAAGGCAGTCTATTACCATCAAGAACACTGAAAGGTCCTCCACTAGATTTTTACAAAACCAAGAATGTTGTGTTCCATGCTTCTGTTTCTTAAAATACCTGGCATAGTAGACTAGGGCATGTTTCTAAGAAAAAAATGAGGCATATCAATGAAATCAAATTTCTCAATCATAACTTGTCTGATTTCCAAATCTGTCCTATGGCAAAACAACATAGAAATACAAACTACTAAGCCTTTCGAGATCCTACACATGGATCTGTGGGGGCCTTACAGGGTATCAACCCTAGACGGATCACAATTCTTACTAACTATTGTGGATGCTTCTCTAGAGTTACTTGGACCTTTTTACTCAAACACAAAGACTACACACAACCCACCATAACACAGTTCATCAAAACTATTAAGAAACAATATAACACCAAGGTTCTGAAAATACAAACAGACAATGGGAGAGAATTCATAAATAATGAATGCAGACAATTCTTTGCCAAAATGGGAATAGTGCATAAAAAAAGTTGTCCATACACACCACAGCAAAATGGAGTAGTAGAAATCAAACACAAACATTTACTACAAACAACAAGAGCTCTACTATTCACAGCAAACTTACCAAAACAATTATGGGGAGAAGCACTCCTCACTGCCACCTACCTTTTAAATCGAATCCCAGCCAAAGTCCTACAATGGAGAATACCATATGAGAAGCTACATCAAAGGAAACCAAGCTATGAACATTTGAAAATCTTAGGATGCCTATGCTTTGCCCTAGACAAGACACCAAACAAGATAAAGTTGGATCCTAGATCTTTGAGGTGCATTTTCTTGGATACATTCCAGACTACAAAGCTTACCGAGTTATGGATATGGACACAAAAACCATTTTTAGCTCAAGAGATGTAACCTTCCATGAACACACTTTTCCCTTTACTAAAACACCAACAAATCCTGAACAAAGATCCCCACCATTATTCCCTTGCAACACAACAAATGATGCAACGACACAAGATGATATACCAGAATCATCAAACCTACAAAGTATAGACCTCACACCTGAAACCACAAACATACAACCACAACCTGATGCCACCGTCAACCAAGAAACTATCACCAATAACAATATGAGGAGGAGCCAGAGAATACATACCACGCCCAAATACCCTAATGACTATGTCCTCCAAGCCTTTGCTCATCATTCCACTTCTGTCCCTAATAATGCTTAACAACATTATTAAGTTTTTTGGTCCTACAGGAACAGAAGAAGAAGAAGATTCAAGCCTCCATATTGCACATAAGCAGGGCTACAATGAGTTCATAGGTAACGTGTCTACTATTTTTGAACCACTATCTTATGAGACAGCAAGCCAAACAAAGGAGTGGGTAGACTTCATGGATGCACAACTAGCAGCATTAGAAGATAACCAAACATGGGTTTTGACACAACTACCTAAAGGGAAGCAGGCTATAGCATTAAAGTGGGTATACAAAGTAAAATACAACTAAGATGGCACTGTTGAAAAATTGAATTCAAGGCTGGTAGCAAAAAGGGTTCAACCAAAGAGAAGGAGTGGACTATTCATAGGTATTCTCTCCTGTAGCTAGGGTTGTGACAATCAGGACACTACTAGCTATAGCTACTGTTAAGAAATGGCCCATCCTACAATGTGACATAAATGATGCTTATTTACATGGTCACCTAGAGGAAGAACTCTACATGTTACCACCGCAGGGTTATAAGAAAGCACAAACAGGAGAGGTTTGCAAACTAGTGAAGTCTATTTATGGACTAAAACAGGCGGGCAAGCACAGACACAAGGAATTGACTACGAAACTAAAGGAATTGGGGTTCAATAAATCAGAGGCTGATCATTGCCTATACAATAGAGGTCAAGGCAATAGTTTTATTGTTATCATTATCTATGTAGACGATATTCTCATCACTAGGCAGAAGAAGAACATTTAAACACAATTAAGTTAACCCTAAACGAGGAATTCACAACCAAAGACCTAGGGTATGTTAAATTCTTCCTAGGAGTCGAAATAGCAAGGTCAGAAGAAGGAATGATCCTCAGCCAAGGCAAATATATAAGGGACATCCTACAGGAAACACAGCTACTCAATTGTAAGCCATGCACAACACCTATAGTTCCAGGGAGAAGGCTTACCCTGGATGACGATGAACCACTCAAAGAGCCGGAACGCTACAGAAGAATCATTGACATACTACAATACTTGAACTTCACGAGGCTTGATCTGATCTACATCACACAACAACTAAGTCAGTTCATGAAAACACCCAGACAACCTCACTGGGAAGTTATAAAACACGTTCTCAAGTATCTCAAAGGAACACAAAATCAAGGTTTGTTTTATGCATCAAATTCAAGCCTACAACTCATTGCCTACTCCGATTCAGACTGGACAAGCTGCGTGCTCAGCAGAGGTCCTTGATTGGGTATTGCGTGTTCCTCAGAAGATCATCGATCTCATGGAAGACAAAGAAACAAACTATAGTCAGTAGATCTTTTAAAGAGGCAGAATACAGGAGCCTAGCTTCAACTACGTGTGAGTTAAAATGGATCGTTCAACTTTTAGGGTATTTTAAAATCGAAAATCAGGAAGCCATATCTCTATTTTGCGATAATCAAGCGGCGATTCACATCTCGAAAAACCCTGTCTTCTACAAGAGGACAAAGCATCTAGAGATCAACCTTCATCAGGTGCGCAATGCGGCGAATATAGGGTTCCTAAGCCTCAGACACATTTGAAGCAAACACCAATTAGGTGAATTGTTTATGAAACCACTCACCGCACGCGCGTTCATAGATCTACTCCTCAAGTTAGGATCCGTGAGTTTCTCCCGAGCTCGAACTTGAAAGGGGGTGTTAAAGAGTCAAGGCAAAATATGGGCGTGGGCTAATCCATCACAAACTAAACCCACGAGACCAAACCACACAAATAATTGTTTTGTTTTATTCCATTTTCCCTTTGTTTCTTTTGAAGCAAATTCCCTTAGTTGTCGTTTCTGTTATAAGCTTTCTAGAACGTACGTACAATAGCCAATAGGATTTCTTTAGCTTTCCATATAAAAAGTTTCCTTCTGTACACATAAATGATACGATGAAATAAAAACATTTCCTCATCTACCCTACCAATCTTTTCAGAGTTCAAGCATCATATATTTTGTATAAAAGTAAAATGCGTTTCAGATGAGTCAACAAATCTGAATGGGCTAGCGGAATGTGGTGGGCCTATAATCCATAGGTCCTAGGATTGAAACCTGGCTCTTATAAAGAGTGGCTTCCGAAGTGATTAATCTTTTATTTTGCTCTTATTATAGTCTCTTTAATTAAAATTCTTCTCAAGATCTTAATACGAGAATGTCATCTTCATTACAAAAAGGGGGGGCTCCTGTTCGAAAATTGGCTACAGAACTTGTAATATAAGTAGGATATCTACATTCGATCTCGTCTTGTAATATAAGTACGATGTTCATATTCTATCTTGTCCGCCCAGAAAGCTTAAAGACAGCCATTTGTAAAAAAAAATAGGCCATAGTAGTACACCTGCCCAGAGACACAGGTTTCACATCACTACAAATTAAAAGCCAGCATGGAATCAAATTTCCAGCTCAAAGTTTGAAGAACATTTACATTTGGAACCATCCTCTTCAAAGTCCACCTCTCTGAAGATCCAAGTGTTCGCTGCAGAAACTGGAAGGCACAACAGAGAGTTCCATGCGTCCTGTCCATTCTTCTCCGGGCTTCAAGGTTATCGGTTTCTCGATGGCGGATCCATCCACACATAGCATCTGTTTGTACTCATCATCACCAAAATCGGTCATCGCTTTTGACTTCTTTTCCCATGGATTCCATACCACTGCATGCGTGCATAAAAGGAATGCTAAGAATGATATACAAGTGAAAAGGGTATGACGAGCATGTATGCACGTTCCAGCTTACCGACATCAGGCAGCCCTTCCTTTTTCACAACATATGTGCGTTTCCTTTCGTGATCAAGTACCGCAACGACGTTTGGTGAACCTAGGTAAATTCGATCAACCTGCGGCACAAGCTTGACTGGTAAAAGATTGATTAAAGGAAACAATACTCCAAGTAGAAGCGGACACGTCAATGGAAAGCCTTACTAGTTAAGAGTCCAGTGGCTCCAGAACCAACTGAAAAATAAGACCACAACAGCTTTTACCTCAGATTCGAAAGTTAAGGCATCTCCTTGTTCTGTGAACCGTTCTCTTTGGCAAAGGTTGTCGAGATAGTCCAGTGTCTCTAGTCCTTCTATCCTCACTTCACTGAGGTAACAACACAAACACACAAATCCAGTTATTGCAAGTATCAGAAGAAGGTGACTGGTGAACCATGAGTTAAAGATTCCAAAAAAGGTACACTTTCATACCTTATGTCAGAAACTGATAAGTGTGCGTGATATGCAAATGAGAAACTAAATGGTTTGCCATTGATATTCCGAACTCTTGATATCAATGACAAATCACCATTCGCTGCTAGTGATACTCGAAGACGTAACTCAAAACTGAAAAAAGGAAAGAGAAAAATAACAATTCGTTGATTTAAACTAATTGCAAGACCAGAACTAAGAAAATCAAGTTTACATGGCATTTGACCAGCTAAAGGAAGCACTTTTGACAACCTAATTTAGTTCTCACAGACAATTGCGGTATTTACAACGGAGGAAAAACACAGCAAACAACACCCCAGAACATAACAGCTCCTTAGAACTTCCAGAAACAAGAAATTTCCATTAAGGATTCTATAGCTATGAATCGATTCAATCAGTAATCCCAATCAAACTTGGAATTGCATATATACACAAGTTAGTCAAAAACGAAAAGAATTACCAAGGTTGAATCATCATAATGCAGTAATCAGTAATTGAAATCTTACAAAAGGGAATTTAAAGCACCGAACTGCATTACCTATGAGGCCAGCATTTAAGATCTTCATCAGATGGTTTAAGCAATAGGTCGACAAATGATTTTCCGTTGAAATCATTTGGGGGTAAAGGAGGTGGGTTACCATCAATTACCCAAATCTTGTTCCTAGCAAAACCATGCTGCTCTAGTGATCCACAGTTTCCAAACTTCACAAGCAATGGAATAGTTTGCATCAATAAAACTTGTTCAGACTTAGTACTGATAGCTTATAAACAGTAACACTCTCAATTACCTGGGGGAAACAGATTGGAATTCCTCCACGTATTGCTTTTGGGTGCTTAAAGATTGCCTACCAAGTATAGATAACTTTAGATTCATTAATGTAAGGGTGAAATTCATTACACTCTTCATTCCAATCAAACAACCTTACTACTTGTGAAAAGAAGTTCTTCCCCTTGCTCGTTCCTCCATGAAACCACTTGCCCACCATGCAAGCTCACCTGTTTGGTCACCAAAACCAATAATTAACAACAAAGCATACCTATAAAACCCAGTTTAACCAATCCTCCAAGAAGTTGTCAGTGGAATTTAAGAAGTTCATTACTTGAAGAAAAACTATTCCCAAATGGAAAGAAAGATTCAAAAGAGAAACTCACCCGAGCAGAAGCGCCTCGTGAGTTTCGAAGAACCACTTGGTCAATACCATTCCAGTCCTTCGTATACTCAATGGCTGCTCTGCAGTCCCATATAGCTGCAGAATGCCCCATCCTTAAGTACCAGAACCAAATTCAAACTTTGTACTTTCTCAAATCTCTCTGTCTCTCTGTCTCTCTTTTACGGTCTTATCGGTGGAACCAGACTCTCCGAGGATCACGCACCACCGCTTAGTTACCTTACCAAGTACACAGAATACAAGGTAAAATAAAGCAATGGTGAAAAGGAAGAGAGCTCATATCTTCTCACAAGTACAGTCGTTTGATTATACTCTACACTACACCTCAGATCTATGGAATCACTACCCAACTCTGGCTAAATTGCAAACATCGAATAAGAAGGTATTGAAAGCCCTAGAACTCACTCAATGACACGTAGAAAGTGACCATTTGGCAACAGGATATACAAACACCTACTCAATGTTCTAAAAGGACATCACCAGAAGAAACTTTACATATCACAAACAGACAATCCAACGTAAGACCATTGAAATTTGAAACCAAAACTTGTAACTTTTGTGAACTACTTTCTCCAAAACTCCAACTTTTCTTACAAAGGAAGGAAATAACTTCGATTCCTAAACTCAGGATCTAAAACAAAGAAATCCCACAAAAGAGAAGCCGTTTTAGGTCGAGCATATCCATGTTTAACCATCAAAAAGCATTAAAAGTATAATTCTGAAAAAGACCCAGAAGGTAACGTCAAAAACCCAGAATAGTTAACCATCTTTTGAGGCTTTTAACCATTTGCATAATGAAAGTTAGACTACGACATCAAGACGAAAATCCGCATTAAACTATCACTAGAAGACGACCCAAAAACAGAACTAACCCAGTCGTCAAGAATGGTCTGCTTAAACTCTGTACTTATAGCAAAGGTCGACAATTTGAAAGACCCCAATGCGTAATGGAAAGCAACTCAAAGGCCAAAGCAGACAAGATTGTGGAAGAATGAGAAGAACTGGATTTAATACAGAAAACAAAGAAACAAGTGGGAAAAGTTTTGAATTTAGTTTAGATTAATGAAAAATTTATCACTCGCAGAGATCTAGGACGTGGAGAAACGGGCAGTACACGTAGAGCATGAACAAGCGGTCAAAATTTGGTGATTCAGACACAGGAATTTCCAAACATTTCTAACCTTAAATTATTCTCTTTCAGCTTGATAGAGAATGTGGGTCCATAGTGGCTGATAGTGAGCTTTGTTTTGCATGTCTGATTGATCTATGCAAGGATTATCGTCACATACACATCAATTTTCAATTTTTGATGGCTAAACAAACCAGAAAAAGTGGATTTGATACTTTTTTCAACGTTTTGACCGCTAACTTTCAGAAAAAGAAACCATCTTTTGCAACTTTTTTACAATCTATGAACAAAGGATGTGCAATTAATATCATCTAATACATTCATTGCGTTTAGTTAGAGTAAATGACACGAATTACCCATAGGTAAACCTAATCTTGGAAGACTAAAAAAGATGCTTAGTTAAGAGGTACAGGAATAAATCACCGGAAAAACAATGGATGATAATGGTTAATTATTTATTATAATTGATTAAATAGTTTTTTTTTGTGTAACCTAATTTTAGATAATAGTCTATATTCTTTATATGTGGGAGGAATAGTTTTGATTCCTATAAATGTTAATATTTTTAAAATTTTTTAATTAAATATATTAATTAAAATGAAATTAATTAAGAAATAATTAATTAATTAATTAAGATAAAGCCTAATCATAATTAATTAACGTATTATTCATTAATTATTTAAATATAACATAATATAAATTGTACTGAACTATATTACTTTATTTTACTATAGCAATGGAATGGTAGATATTATGATTATGACGATGATTTATACAATATTTTGGATAATTAAACTATATTTTGAGGATATTATGTAACTAATGATATGTTGGTGCAAGAAATTATTGAAGTATTTTTTCTTCAAGAGTTATTGGAAAGGAAATACCGCAATATACTTGATTTTAAACATTCTGTCATTATAAATATGGTGCACAAATTAAATATAATCAATTAAGATATACTTAAAATTTAATATAAAACAAATTTTTATTTATCAACATTTGTAACAAACCAACCACCATCAATGATAATGATAATCATTTATTCATCTTAACCAACAATCATTATAATGATTATATTTATTCTCATTCCTCACTATATTCATTCTCATTCTCGTTGTCTTCTGTGAACCAAGCCCCCCTAATGCCTTAGGAAGAGATGATCAACTTGAGAAACTTTCGTTAATAGTTTAATAATTTAAGTAGATCTTTAAAATTTTAATGTTTACAAATTAATTCTAAACATTTGTATAAAAATTATTATAGACAAAATATAACAATAATATCGATCAAAAAACTCAACTGATTCAATAGATTCAACCACAAAAACCTTGAACTGTTCAACTTTTCGATTCGATTTTTAACTTTAAAATTTGATTTAATTTAATAATTTTTGTTGTTAAAAACATATTAATTTATTAATTAATCAGTCAATTTTATTAATTAATAAGTTATTATAAATTAAAATTAATTAATTAATTTTTTTAACAATTTTTTCTTATTAAACTTTAAATTTTTCGATAGTTAATAACAATCTCTTTCAATTATATTTCAAATTCTTTAATTTTATTTAATCTTTACCAACATTTATGACGGTATAATTTTATTTGAATTTTTTAAATCTTAAACTTCTTATCTTACCGGTCTAATTTTCTGTCTAGTTTTTAAAATATTGATAATACCTAAGCTAATATACAATTAATATAAATATTTAATAATATAGTCTAGACTACTTTAAAGAGTTCACCATCAAATATTATATAAAAAAACATTAAAATTAATTTATAAATTATGAAAATATTATGTGCTTATTTAAAATTTTACAAAATTTTTACAAATTTTAAGATTGAATTCATATTTTGTCAAAGAAGTTTAAACTTATCACTTAATTTATTAAATAATTCAAGAACAACAACATCTACCCTACTAAAATGCAAAATTTGAGAAGGTCCTATAATATGCAGTCTTATCCGTACATAATAGATATGATGATATCTTTGAAAATCCAAATTAATAACAATACGCCTCCTAAGAGTGGTCAAGTTGATGGAGTGGGGAGGCATGAAACTAAAATGTCCTATGTTTGAATCATTTATTTACACTCTCTCGATCGAGTATGTCGTACACGGCTTGTCTGGTGCGGAGTACTCGATTGACATAATTTGTAGGCTATTACGTCAATTCAAAAGTTTACTCAATGTTCATCTAAAGGATAACGGTTACGGGTTCATCCGTTCAAAAAAATTTTTTATTAAATGATTTCTATAAAATATGTGATTGACGGACTATTGACTAGTCCTAATGCTTAATTAGGTTTCGCGACTAAAAGTCTAAAGATAAATATAAATGCATACTTAACGAGGACCAGAAGTCACGGAGCAAGCACGTGAGCGATCAAAATTATGGGCGACGAAAGAGGAGCATGGGGGCACGTGGAGGAAGAACGTGAGGAATCAACCGAGTGGCTAGTAAAAGAGGAGACATTAAGACAAAAAGCCTAGTGACAAGGCTTTTTGTTATTTCTTTTCTAAACGTCATGTGCTGTGTGACCATAAGGGACTTAGGTGCTGAAAAAAGGTAAAACAATCAAGTATTTATCGTGGTTTAATAACAAATCTTTTTTAAAAATTTAAAAATTATTATATTTTAATTTAAATTTTTGATTATAACATAACCATAAAATATATGCAATATAAATATTATATGTGAAATAATAAAATATTAATAATATAACAATTTAAAACAACATTTAAAAAATTTTACTAAAAATTTTAAAAATTTTAAAGATCAAATTTAATAATTAAAAATTTAATCAAGTCGATTCAATAGTAAAAACTTCAAATCATCTAATTTTTCAGTTCAGATTTTAATTTTCTGGTTCCATTTATTTCAATAATTCCTGTTATTAAAAAATAATTACTTTATTAATTAATTAATCAATTTTTTATAAATTATTAATTTTTTATAAATTTAAATAAATAAATAAATTTTTATTTAATAATTTCCTTTTTCAATTAAACTTTAAATATTTTTACACCATATTCTTTTCCAACTATATTTAAATTTTTTAATATCTTATTTTATCGATTTAATTTAACTAAAATTTAAAACCATAAAGTCATGGGTTTAGGTGTCCAACCCATAACTCTCACTCATAGGGCTCTTAGCCCTTTCTTAGTTATGACTCTTAGCCCACCCTTAAAAAGGGTTAAAGGTAAATATATAGCATAAGCTAAAGGGTAAATAACATGTAAAATAAACGGAAAATAAAAGGAGATTTTTTAAAGAATTAAAAAGATATATGATACAGTAATTCAATAAAAATAAAATAAAATAAATCACATTTTCTAGAGTTAAAGATATTAAAACCTACTACTTTTTACACTTGAGTTTTGTACTTTAGGATGTCTATAGATTGAGTCATGATTTAAATTTAGGTGTTTTTAATACGTCAATACAAGAGTCGAGGTCTAAACTCAAATCAACCCAAAGTTCAATTTTTTTAAAAAAATTGCATTATTTTGTTAAAAAAAATTAGGCCTTAAGCATGTTTAAGTTTAAGCGGCCCAAACCCAAGATCTAATTAAAAAAATTACAATTTTAATTTTAAAAAAATTGTCCAAAATTAGACCATTGCCATTCCTATTTTTACTTTACCAATTCCTAATTTAGTGAAAAATTGAAAATTTAAGGTTCTACTTTTGAAGAAAGAAAACATTTTGTACGAACACCAAGCTTGCTTATTTTCATAAAATAGTTTTAATTTTGTTAATTTTTCCGTAACTTCTTACTCCTTTTTCCCATAAGCACGTACTTTTTAGGAATAATCTATTTGAGCCACATCCAATCCTTTAGTCCAATTATTCTAACCATGATCTATTAAATTTTATCTATATATTTATATAAAGTAAACACCAGTACAAAAAGTATAATCCCCACGGCCATAAATCATTCACAAGCCAGTGGCTGACAAAAAGCCCCTTCAAAGAATTAACACAATTCACAGACACGATTGGGAATTACATGCGATCAGTTGCCATTTACATGCCACAGTACGCGATGAGTTTAAACGTATCAATAAGTGCAGAAAAACAAAACTTACATTACATTCTCTAGGAAATGGCTAGAGCGTAGGGACCTGGGAAACTACAGAAGATATAACCCATCTTCTGTTAAAGCAAACTACGTATCAGGTATATATTACAACGCGACTAACTAAAATTGCACACACACATTACATAAGAAAGTTCCCAGACCTTTCCCCGACTTAAAATAGCTAATTCTCTTCAATGTACACCGCCTTCCAGGACTCTGAATTTCCAACAAAATAAATCAGTTCTGCTGTAACAGGGGCTAACTTACAAGACTTGGAGGCCAATAACAAACCCTATCCAGCCATCCAATTTTCTCCACTAACTGTTAGCAGTAACTTAGGTTGAAATTATGAGAACTATAATATAGTTGCCATCAAATTACGAGGATTGTTATTTAGTTCTTAACCTGCACGTACGGCATCAGTCCTTGGGCTTCTGTCCAAGAGTTGATGCAGCTTCGCACCAGTCTTTGAGCTTCTCTCGTATAACTCACCACCGTCTTCCCTGGTGCTTCTTTCCACAAAGGTGGGGTTATTAACCCTGGACAGAAGGTTCTCCGTACTAATAGCTCTTTGCTCCTCCATGCTATTTGGCATGTTATTTGGCGTAATCTCTTTCGCGTGTCCTAATGGTGAGTCTTTCAGTTTCTCCTACATGTTAATTTCGGTTTTAGCAACATAACTTTTACTTGATAAATAGCAAAGACGAGATTCGTAAAGGAAGAATACTACAGAACAAATCGACATACCATTAATGCTGCATTTTCTAACCTCAATTTCTCTGATTTATCTGTGAACTGATTTATCTCGGATTTAATAGCCACATTCTCGGCTGTTAATGCTTCAACTTTACGTGCTAGTTCTTCAGTTTCGGCCTAGAGTGCAAGAATATTAAAACATTTTGAGATATTCTGTAACAGGAGAACTGGAATGAAAAGATCGTGAGTCATAAGGGTGTAGCATACCTGCTTCCTCAATCTTGACCGCCTTGCGGATTCTCGATTCGACTGTTTTCTCCTCTCCCTCTTCAGCTCTCGCTCATTCTTAAAGAAAAATCAATAATAAGAAAAGCAGAAAGTATTCGTAATTGCTGATTTAAAAAAGGAGGTTATATCCAAATTTCCAGACCAGCATCCCACACCTGTAACCAGGCTTCAGAAGGCACCACAGCACAAGGATGTGGAACACCAGTAGGACTTGTCTTAGCAGCATTCACACCTCCATTTCTGAGCTCCAATGTTGTGGTCATAGAAGGCGGAACCATGAGTCCAACTGATTTTCCTGCCATACCAGAAGATGCATTAACCTCTCCAGCAGGAAGGGGAGTGCTCTTTGTCTCGTTTTTCAAATCACCTATTGGTAGAGAAATTAACCTTTAGTAACAGTATAAGGAAAAAATGAAGAGCCAAAGATCACTATGTGCAATACTTCTTAAGACTCTAGTTGAAACTTTATCAGTCTAATGTCCTCTGCTTCCCATTACTTTCAAGATTTACCAAATTTGCCAACCCTAGAAAGGAGCCAATGAAACTGCACCATAAACAACATAAATTCCTTACTATAGTTATATGGAAAAAACTAGAGATTGCAGGACCAAAGGTGCTGTGCAAAATTATTCAACTACCACTTTTTTGCCACTGGAAACTTTCAACAATTAGTTGCAATGATAAGTGAAACCAATTTTCATGATGATTTCCTTGAAAATTTTCTTTAACTGCTTGAAGGAAGCATCAGGTGATTATTGTATGCAATGATGAAATAATAAAATATCATCTTTAACCGATAAGGAATGGTTGCATCAAGAGAGCAAAATGGATGGAGATAATGGACAGTTCCCTGCGCATCCCATTATCAATAACCATTGAAGTTAATGTACAGGATACCTTGCAAGTGAAATTACTCAGACAACTGGGAGCCAAGTCAAACACACAACATGAACGCATTTGAAATTTGTGAACTCAAGTCCCTTAATAATTGTCAATTTAAATTCTGCGAAGACTTGATCTTTACCAATGATTGGTGTCCCTTCACGGCTCCTTTTTCTTGCCTGAGAGAAAATAGTGAAGTTCAGAATCACGTTAATAACCTGTTTTAATATAAAATTCTTGTAGCAAATTCCCACAAAAGACTTTCATCCTACCCTAGCCGTATTGCCATCACTTCCGTCACTGGAGCCTTCAGTCTCCTCACTGTTCAAACAGTCAAAACATTTTAAACTTTAATCTACACATAAAAATTGATACAACTAACAAAAAGAAATCCACCATTGGACGCATATGCATTTGATATGGCTTTTAGAATACAGGAGCGACATTCTTCCATAATCGGTAGCAAGAAAACAGCAAAGCAGTAACAGGACGCTGGAAAAAATAAAGAGATAGGTAGACAAAACAGAAAATTTCAGTTGCATACCTTGGAGACAGCTGATGCTCCCCTCCTTCACCACTGTCAGTATTACCATTAGCATTGCCTATTGACATAGCAAGCCCATCAAATCCTTTCAACTTCTTTATCAAACCTCTATCTGTGTTTCCCGAAGACTTTGTAGGTGTTTCTACACTCAGGGGTGTTGCAGCCTGCATTTTTTCTCCTCAATTACATCTAAAATCAATTTCTAAATGACTACAACTTGAGAAATAAAATAATTTTCCAATTCCAGCAGCAGCCTTAAACAGACTTTTACTTCATTGACGTCCACAATACAAGAAGATAGCCCAATGAGGGACCGACATTAAGTGCAACCACAATTCATTCATACAAATGGTACAGGAGAAACAAAACTGTACTTACAGCAGGTTGTGACGGAACCCCGGGACCATGAGGATGCGTTCCCTAGTAGTCAAATAATACATGAACATTAGTGGCGTTCGGATTTTTCGATTGAAAATACACGCTTTTCAGTGGCAAAAAGACTCAGACATATCCTATGCGGATCCAGAGTTCAGACTTAACCAGACAGTAGAGGAAATCAAAACTCACAATTGGGACTCCTGGATGTGCATAAACTCCTCCAGGCGAATAGACAGCGTAAGGTGCCCCGTACGGTGGCATCATAGGCTGCAAGAACAGAAAGTCAGATCTGAAAAGAAATGTACTATGCAAATAATGGGGATGATTAAAAATCTGGAATATGGTACGGGTGGAATTGCAAACTACCTGTGGTGGGGCCCACATATAGGGAGGAGGAGCATGACCAGGTGCCACAGCTGAATTATAGTATGGTGGAAGCGCAACTCGGGGACCGTAAAATGCCTGAAAATTGTTGTTAAAACTTAAACACAGATAGGGTGGTGACGATAAATAGTCATTAAAAGGAAAAACGATAGAAAGATTCGTTCACAAGGTAGATAACCTGCATGGCTGCCCAGTCTGGATATACATGAATATTGGCCTGATCCTGTAATTCAAAATAACAACAGCATCAACAACCCAAGATGAAAACTCTACAATTCAATACTTAACTTGAAACGTCAAGTCCATGCAGTTGTACTATAATTACTTCTGTATTGCTTGACACGGAACAGAAAAGAAAAAACAGAGAAGAAGTATCATATCCATCAACATATTAGAGAAAAACACTAAGATGAACACTACTCGAGAGCATTTAATTAATTACCTGAGGTGCAGGAGAAGATGATTTATCGGACTTGGAGGACTTCCCCTCTTCAGCGTTACCCATACTCGAGCACCAAAAGAATGATGATTGGAGATGAAGCACGAAATCTCAATTTTCCTTTCTTCCTAAAAGAAATCCGGTAAGCTGCAACGAAAGAAGCCATATCGAGGTGACAACAAGAAAAAGAAAACAACAAAAAAAGATACAAAAAAACATGTTTACTGAAAAGGCATATTTGGGCAAGAAATGTCGGATTTACTGAGCACCAGTGATTTCAGTCTGGCACCGTCTGCTTGCCAAGCAAACAGGGCAAACAGCATGATCTTCAGTGGGCAAAGATTTCTCAGTTTATTACTAGTCATTTCGCTTATTCAGATTTCTGAAAAGAAGCAACAAGAAACCAACTATAACTTAATTATATCCTTGTGAACCAGTAATATTGTTCGTTCACGCATCTTACATGTTTAATGTTACTCCATAACCATACAGAAATATAATACTAGCTCGATTCATAAATTCCTTTTGCCAGAAATACGCATCTGACTAAATTCATATCCGAAATACTATCGTTCAACCATTATGTCTGCATTAAAGAAAACCGAGAGGGCGAAAAACGTGAATGCGTCTGAATAATCGTTATTTCTTAGGTTGGACACCGGATATGAATAGGACATCTCTATCAATGAGATTAATAAGCCTGTTTGCTTTGCAGGTTCCTCTTATAATTTCTTCTTTTCTTTTGTTTTTTCACCTTGACTTTCTTATAGATCACATATCCTGAGAGTAGGATATAGGGATTCTATTATTTGAAATTTATCTTAAAGACTAGGGGCATTAACGTCTTTATCCCACCTCATCGGCAAACAAGAAAACTATAGGCGAAAGGGAAATAGGTACAACCAAAACCCAATCCAGCTTGACCAGGATGATCCCGGAGCTTAAGGACCAAAATACCCTTGAAATTGCAATTAAGCCCTGTCCGGCAATCTTCTAATTCAAAAAAAGTAATACGCAAGTCTCTCATCTGCACCAGTTCATCTTTTTACAAAATCTCCGAAACATCCGTTTCTCTCCTATTCTCTCTAATTCTCTGATCTCTCAAGATACAACAGGCAGAGCAAGTAATTCGATTATTATAAAAGAGATCTCTAAAGAGCATTCTTCTATCAGAAACAGAGCTGAAACTGAAAATGTTTTCGTAACTTTTTGATCATTTAACTTGGAACTTAAAAGATGAAGAGAAATATTTTCCAAATTCTCTAATAAAACCTGAAATGAACAAGTCCACTCCAAGCATCCAATTTCCATGTCAAACAAACAAAATTCCTCTCAAGCTTCCTCACCTTTCCCTCGTTTTCTCTTCAACCAAACAGAACTTGTGAACTAAAAAATCAAAACGCACAACCGGAAAAACATAATAAAAAGCTCCTGATTATACATACCGTTCGGTTCTCAAATAGCGAATCTATCTCCCTTACGCAAGCCTTCTAGAGAAGAGAAAAACAACTATAGACTGTGAACACTTGAAGAATGCTTAAACAAAAAGACACTACAATCACAAGGAACCCTAGACCAAACTCAACATTTCCTCTCCGTACACAAGAGACAGCTTAGAAAAAAGATGGTCTTAAGATAAATTTTGCACAGAGAAAAGCATGAGAAAGACAGAAAGAGAGAGAGAAAGAAGGTTGGGCTGGGGAGATAGAAGAAGAAGAAGAAGAACGAGAAAGGAGCGCCAAGGCAACATCCACGTCATTGAACACGTGTCCTATATCTAGGAAGGAGTATACGTACACCGTATATACGGAGGTGTGGTGGTTGTTGAGCTGGCCCATCGATATTCGCGCTGGCCATTTATTTATTCCAACGTCACCTTTGCCCGTACAAGTGTTGGATAATCAGTCGATCTACGCGGCTGGAGTTAAGGTCCAACCTTCATGTGGCTTACGTGGTCTCTCTGTCTTTCAATTTGTTTTTTTTTTAAATCCCCAAATCTTGTCCTCTCAACATTTAACTACAATGAATAGGTCGTTTGGAATCCACCACTTAGCCCACTCATTGACTGCCTAATTGAGGTCTTACGCTAATACAATGTCTTAATTTGGTTAAGTACTTATTATGCACTTAAATTTATAAAAAGTGACATAAAAATAATAATAATAATTTAATTATTTTTGTTTTTAATTATATGTTAAAATAATTATAAAAAAGCCATTAGGACTCGCTTGCACGTTTCTATTCCGCTTCCTCTTCATTGGTGAAAAGAACTTTGCTGTGCACTAAAGCCTTTTCAAATTCATACGGCAAAAACAGCATCTCTTTTTTCTTTTTCTCCTGTTCTGTTACAAAAAGGGGTCACGCTCGTCTCGCATACGAGCTGGTGAGGAAAAGTGCACGTAATTCGGCGGTAATCGCCTTGTCTGTATGTTTATGTATGCATGTTTTAAATGGATAATGGCGCCGTGTCAAGTTGAGCCAAGTGACCTGTGCAAATGGCGTTGGCAATTGAAGAAGCACTTAAAAATATTTTAATTTAATGTTTAATATTTTTAATGATCGAATAGAGAGGCCATTTTATATTTCAATTTTGGGATTTATATTTAATCGATATAAGCTTTTGCGATCAAATAATAAATTAAAGTAGATTAACTTTTTATATACACTAACGATTGTTGCGATTGTAGGATTGGTATTGATGCATTAGTAATTAATCGATTAATACAAATTTAGATGTGTTATTTGTATAATAGTTTACACATGTTAAGAAGAGATTCTCATATGCTCCAATGAAAAAATACAAGAAAATTGTATTTAGAAATTGTAAAAAAAAAAAACCTAAGAAAAATTACGGTTAATTATGAAATATTAATAAGTCCAACCTAGTCCATTGATATTTTTATCTAAGGTAGTTAATTATGGAAGAGGTTTGTTGAGTGATTCTTCGTAATTTTACAAACTTATGTAAACTTACGAAAATAATAAAAATAATTGAGATTATGTAGACAATGCAGCTAGTTAAATATTGACAAAAATAGTACTATGTGAATTTAATTCTTTATTAAAATACATATGGTTGTTTGTTTTTCTTTTTCGTTTAATATAATGTATGGATTATATATCTCATTATTAACCTCATTAAAAAGTTTGAGTAGCTAATTAAATAGTTTTGCATTAAGAAAAGGTTAAAAGCCAAGTAAATTATGGTATTACTTGTTAAAATCTTGTATGTTTCTGTTGTCTTTATTAACAAAGACTAATGATGCTTGTTGTTTGAATTTGTTTTGCAGAAATGAAGAGTAGCAAAAAAGTGAAGAAGACACAAAGATTTTGCTTGGTTTGACAGCTCAATTGTTATTTACATTTAAGGATCACTCTCACACTATGTGATTTCACTAGCTTCAAGGAAATGATGAATACAAGAGATTGAGTGTTTCTAAAATACCTGCAAAAGCTCTCTTAAAAACTCCCTAGTACTCTTAATATGTATTCTAGCACTCTCTTAGATTTTTCCTCTCTTGAATCAGATGAGTATATGTGTGTATATGTTGATTTTTTTATTGTACTATATCTGCATGTATTTATAGACTATTGAAGAGGGTATATGCATTCAGTCTTTGAATCCACGCCTATTAGTTCACTCCTTAGTTTATTTAGCTTGTGCTTCTCACGTGGGCTTCCCATGTGACTTTCACGTGGTCACTAATGTATTTTCCTCTTCTGCTTTGCGTTTTGTTCCTTAGACAGATTGCATTTCTTTTCTTCTTTTTTCAATTCTCCAGAGTCTTCTACTCTTCTCACACACGTTCATAGCACATACCCCAAATCTCCATTTTTTTCCCTCATATTGATGAGTTTTCTTTGAGGGTTTATATGTGAATACTTTCACAATCATTTCCTCCTTCTCCATGAATATTCGCGTAGCTCATCAATTTGTGGACGATTTTGAAACCAAAAACCCTAACTTTCACCGAAGTTGTGAGATTGAATGGGTGAGTCTTTGTAGTTTTCAAAGGGCTTTATTTATCTATAGAAAATCTCTACAGAGAATGAACTTCTTGACAAAAACTATCTTTGTCTCTACAGATAAATGAAGCCCCTTGACAGAAACTATCTTTGTCCCTAAATCTAACGGATTTCGATCTCCTTGTATTTTCTTCAGGATAACCTCACCACTGTTTATTTTATCTCTGATGAAGTAGAGTTTCACGTTGATATGCTTCGAACGCTCATGCAGAACCGGATCTTTGCTTAGGTAGAGTGCACTTTGATTGTCTGTATAGACTACGTTTTCTTTGATTTGAACTAGGATCTTTGATAATAGCCCTTTTAACCATATTAGCTCTTTTAGGCCTTCTGAAATAGCGTAGTATTCTGCTTCTATAGTAGATAGAGATACCATTGATTGTTGTTGTACTTTCCAACTTATTGTATTGCCTAAAAGTGTGAAATAATATGCTGATAGTGATTTGCAAGTATCTTTATCTACTGCATAGTTTGCATCTACATAGCCATATAAGTTTGTATGTTTAAGCAGTTGTAGATTAGACTTTGAAAGGCATAATCCATTATTTAAAGTTCCTTTTAAATATTTAAGAACTATTTTAAATCCCTGACAATGTTCTAGACCTGAATTAGCCATGAATCTGCTAAGTAGGCTAATTGCATAGGCTAAGTTAGGTCTAGTACATATCATTATATACATAATATAACCTATACCTACATCATAAGGATATTTAAGCATCTATTTTTTTTCTGCTTTTGTTGCTGGACTCTTAGCAGCTGTCAGCTGTAAGTCCGTGGCAATGGGAGCAGAACTAGGTTTAGCATCTTCCATATTGAACTAAGATAGGACCTTCTTAATGTAGTCCCGTT
Organism: Erythroxylum longipes; assembly: GCA_027563885.1. Lineage (NCBI taxonomy): Eukaryota > Viridiplantae > Streptophyta > Magnoliopsida > Malpighiales > Erythroxylaceae > Erythroxylum > Erythroxylum longipes. Next base: position 2,854,319 of record JAOQMS010000004.1, on the reverse strand, counting down.
GTGTCAACCACAGCTTCCCCTCTGCTTCATTTCTTATGATCTGCATATCTAGCAGCTTTTGAGCTTTCCCAGATAAGTTCTATCTTAGAGCATTCTTCACTTCCTGGATCCTGTGTACTAGTTTTCCTGTGATAACTAAGTCATCCACATAAACCAACATATAAACCACTTCCTCCTTCTCTAAGTCCTTATAGTACAGGCAGTAGTCATAAGCACTTCTTTTGAACTTCATCTCTGTCACAATCTATTGGAATTTCTTGTTCCAATGCCTAGGAGCTTGCTCTAGGCCATATAGGGATCTTTCAAGCAAGCAAACGTGATTAGGGTTCTTCTTATTTGTGAAACCCGTAGGCTGCTTCATATAGATGGTTTATTATAGTTTTTCATATAGGAATGATGCCTTTACATCCATCTGATGTATCTCCCAATCATTCAAAGTAGCTAAGGTCAGAACAATCCTTACTATTTTGAACTTAACCAATGGAGAGAAGATTTCCTTGTAGTCCGCTCCCTCTCTTTGCTGAAGCCTTTTGCCACTAATTTGGCCTTATAGATCTTTGGATCAACTTCTGTTATTCCATCCTTTAGCTTCAATATCCATTTGCATTCTGTTAGCTTTATTGGTGGCTTAGGAATTAGCTTCCAAGTCTCATTCATCATTAGAGAATTGTATTCACCTAGGCAAGCATCTTTCCACTGTTCTGCATCAGTCTTACTCATGGCTTCGTCGTATATCTCTGGAGCTCCAGTCTTAACTAGTTCTGCGACCAAACAAGCATATTTTATTAGGTCAATTTCAATATACCTTCTGTTTGGTATCCGTTGTCTTAGTTCCCTATCTCTGACAAGTTGATAGTCCTACAACTGCGTTTGTTGACCTTCTGTTGCTTCCTCTTCGTGTTTAGTTCCCTCCTGAGAGTTATGATTTGTGTCCATTGCTTCTTCTCTTGTCAAAGTTGTCTGTTCAACAATTGCTTCTGTTTCATCTCTTTCATGCGTAGAGGGTGGGACATAGAAAGGGATTAGGTTGTTGTTTGATCCCAGTTGCTGTAAGACTTCTTCTTGAACATTCATTTCTCCATTCTTCTGCTTCAGTAATGGAAATTCAGTTTCCCTGAATACTACATCTCTGCTTATTTGAAACTTGTAGGCTCTTGATTGCAGTATTAGAACTTTGTATCCTTTATTTCCTTCAGGGTAACCTAGAAATACCCCTTTGATAGCTCTTGGTTCAAGCTTTCCTTCTGTTTCGTGGACGTATACACTGCATCCAAAAGGTTTTAAGTGAGTCAAAGTTGGTTTAGAACCATTCTATACATCTTCAGGAGTTTTATACACATTTGCAGATGTTGGTAGTCTGTTTATTAGATAGGCTACGATTTTGATAGCTTCCCCCTATAGTGCTTAAGATAGGCCTTAGGACAACAACATACGTCTGGTCTTCTCAACCAGGGTTCTGTTGAGTCTTTCTACTACCCCATTCTGTTGAGGTGTTGCCTTGACAGTTATGTGCTTTTGAATTCTCTTCCTTTCACAATAGTCATCAAACTCATTGTTGCAGAATTCCAACCCATTGTCTGTTCTTAGGCACTTTAAATTCTCTCCTGTTTGGTTCTCCATCAAAGTATGCCACTTTACAAATGCCTCTAGTGCTTCATCCTTTGTCTTCAAGAGATATACCCAGCATTTCCGTGACCTGTTATCAATAACAGTCATGAAATACCTCTTACCTCCCATAGTTTGAGTCTGAGCTGGCCCCTATAGGTCACTATGAACATATTCCATACTTCTGATGGCACTTTTTGCAATCTTTGAGAAAACAATGATGTTTCCCTAGTATATATCCCTCAAAGAACTCAATCTTCTTCATGCTTGTGTTTGGCCGCAACCCCTGTTACTCTAGGTGTTTAAGGATTTTGTTGCCTATATGTCCAAGTTTTGAGTGCCACAACATGGTTGAATTTAGCTCCTTTTCATCTGTTGTTAGGTTGATCTCTGTAATACCTACAATATAGTATAAACCCCACCTTTCAATTACCCTTTGTAACCCCTTACCATCCTTGATGATTTCACTCAAACCATCCTTGGATCTGATCTTGTATCCTTACTTATTAAAGATACTCTCCGATAAAAGATTTCTTCTAACACCAGGAACATACCTCACATTGCTCAATGTTCTCTTCTTTCTATCATGCATCTCGATGGAAACATTGCCAATGCAACATCCCACCACCATAGGGTACATACCTAAGCTTTTAGGAACATACCCTACGATAATGGTATGTTGGAGCAATGACAAACTAACTTACACATGGTAGTAAGCAGTATATTT
>JAOQMS010000004.1:2826038-2851887 GCA_027563885.1 Erythroxylum longipes | reverse complement strand
CTAATGTTCATTTATCTTATGTCATATAAGTGTCTCACAAATAATTGTTCTAGCCGTATATGTAACGGGATGTTACAGCCAATTCCATGGGCATCCTGTTTCTCTGCGTCTGTCATTCTTACCTTAGCTGACAAGTTTTCAAAAAAAGAGAACCAGTCCCTGTGGGGAGTTACATGCATTGTGCAGCCTGAGTCCAGAATTCATTCTGTTGACAATTCATCTGCTTCACCTGTCATAGAAAGTGTCTCATCTCCACTGGACTCTTCAAGCTTCTCAACATTCGCTGCATCTCCTTTCTGTGCCTCTTTGTCCTTCTTCTTCTTCCTGCAATCCCTGGCAAAGTGTCCCTTTTTATCACAATAAAATCATTTTTAACCTTTGGTTTTATTTTTTTTCTTGTTATCATCATTCTTGTTCTGTTTGCCTTTTTCCTCAGCTTTCTGTCCACTAGCTTTCTTGAATTTGTTGTCGATGAACATCATCTATGGTTCTTTCTTGAAGTGATTGTTGTCTATCACTTCCTCCATCAGAGAATCAAAAACCCTCTTTACTGTTAGAGCATCTCCACTAGCATGCTTGACCACCTTCTTGAATCCATTATATTCCTATGGAACTGACTTTAGAATCACTACAGCTTGGTGTTCTTCTGAGATTTTCTCCCCTGTTGCTTTAAGATCCTGAATTAGTTTAAAGAAATAATTCAGGTTGTCTTCAAGGGTTACTGTAGTATTCATTTTGTAGTTTGCAAGGTTGTGTAGCAAGGTCATCTTGTTTGGGAAGCAACGTTTAGAGTAAATCTCATCGAGTTTTTCCTATAACAACTTTGTAGTATTGCAAATTTTCACTTTTCTGATGACAATTGGTGAAAGATGCAATATTAGCTTGCAGTGAGCCAATCTTGCTTTCTTCAGGTTCTTCACATGATCTATCTCATCATCATATGTAGCATCTATGGCACCAAAACATTCCTAGGATTCAAGCAAGGCTTGCATCTGTAGTTTCTAAATGGCAAAGTCCTCTTTTCCACTGAAAACTTCCATCTCTTTTCGCACCATTTTGTAGGTTCTTGGCAGAAATCTGATGGATTCTTGATTTGTGAATGAGGATGGGGACAGAGTCCTGGTGGCTTTGATACCAAACTGTTAAGATCTTGTATGTTTTTATTGTCTTTATTAACAAAGACTGATGATGCTTGTTGTTTGAGTTTGTTTTGCAAAAATGAAGAGTAGTAGAAAAGTAAAAAAGACACAAAGATTTTACTTGGTTCGATAGCTCAATTGCTATCTACATCCAATGATCAATCTCACACTATGTGGTTTCACTAGCTTCAAAGAAAGGATGAATACAAGAGATTGGGTGTTTTTAAAACAGCTGCAAGAGTTCTCTCAAAAACTCCCTATTACTCTTAGTATGTACTCTAGCACTCTCTCAGACTTTTCCTCTCTTGAATCAGATGAGTATATGCGTGTATATGTTGATTTTTTTTATTGTACTCTGGCTACATGTATTTATAGACTATTGAAGAGGATATACGCATTCTATCTTTGAATCCACGCCTATCAGTCCATCCCTTAGTTTATTTAGCTTGTGCTTCTCATGTGAGCTTCCCATATGACTCTCACGTGGTTCACTAATGTATGTTCCTCTTATGCTTTGCATTTTGTTCCTTAGACAGATTTCATTTCTTTTCTTCTTCTTTGAATTCTCTAGAGTCTTCTACTCTTCTCACACACATTCACAGCACATATCCCAAATCCCCAATTTTTGTCCTCAGATTGATGAGTTTTCGTTGAGAGAACATGTGAATACTTTCACATTACTTAATACAATGTCTCATTAGAAATTGTTGCCATCAAAATTTTCAATTTTAATTTTAAAAAATTGGGTCGAGTCGAATTGAGTTGTCTTTAGTCTGATTCAACTCAGGCTTGAGAATGTTACTTCGGATCCGACTGAACCCAACCTCCAGCAACAAGGGTTAATTTGAGTTCAGTTTTTGGCAAATCTCACCCAAGCTTGACTCATTGTCGTCCCTAAATGCATTCTTAAAGCTAAACAAAAAGTGGAAATTAATTTGACTCTCATTATAAATAGTAGCAGTCGATTGTTGCCTAATGGCTACTGACTAATAAGCAGTTGGCAACAACTTTATAATTTCGCTTTTAGGAGTTGTTGATTTGGTACTAAATATGCTCAAGTAGCTTGTTGGAGATTTTGGATTTTAATTAGCTGAATAATTTATATCAAGTAACTGGTTGTAAGTTATTTTGTATTCTTTAAATTATTTATAATATACATTTTAAGAGTTAAATTTTAATTTAGTGTACATAAAAATAATAATTACAAGCTTTTTTACTATAAAAAATGTATACTTGAAAATTTGAAAAACAACAACAATTTATTAAAAATCAAGTTAACAAGCAAAGTTTGGAGAAGTGCAATAGTATTTAACCTTATTCCTAACTAATAAAGCGACTATTTTTAAATATAATCACATGTAAAATAAACATTACGAAGAATAATAAATGAATATTTGAAAGGATTATAAGTTGTGAGGTATGATATATTTTTAATTTTTATTTAATATACAAAAATAAACTTCTTTATTATAAAAACTTTCAAAAAGAACCCAAAATTAAGGGTTTATATGTTACAAGGAGATGCAAATTAGCTATTTTAAAGATTGTTATTTTTTTAGAATTTAAAAAGATTCATTAATGAATAAATTGTTTACAATCAGAACATTGGCCTCTCACATAGGGTAGACCATGAGACAATAATCAATACGGCGACGGACAACATGTTCCAATTAGACCAAACGACGAAGTTCATGGCGAATAAACAAGGACGTTTTACACTTAGGGTATAACGACCTCCATGTTTCAGGAGAGTTTGAGAAGTTTCTCGAAAAGGTAAAGTGTGGAAGCAATTTTCTATTAAGTGGTTGCATATTATTCAACCTCTTTAAATCTTGCATTTTTTGAACTTTTTTTGAGAATTATTGTTGTTTTTAATTCTAATTCATAAAATTAGTAATTATTATAAAATAAATAAATTATGACATGTATAAAGTAATTTATAAATTATAAATAAAACAAATTATTTGACAAATATAACGTGCCCTGTCTCGGTGAGTCTCAACCGTGATACTAATATGGTAGAAAAACATTTGGCAAGTAAAGGAATGTAGGGGCTAACTTATGCAACTTCACGTGGGTAGCACCAATCATTTTCCACGCGGAGAGCATCTATTCCACCTACATCAACGCTATCTCCTAATCCTCACCGTTCATTGCCACCTCCTCAATCTTTTATCACTTGCTCCAAGTCATCCTCAGCGGAGACCCACGTGTACGCACGAAGCTAGCCACAAGTCCACAACCTATCAATTCCAAAATATCTACAACCAAATTACTTTTTATCGTTTCAATTAATCCCGCGGACCCACGTCTGACGTGACTATTATCCAACGGCTACGGTTCAATTAATCTTAGGGTAGAGAACGGGCCACGATACCTAGTTAGAGAGAGAGAGAGACTATCTCTGCCAACGAGGCTTGCCTACGCTAAAAGGGTAACTTAACACGTACTAGAAAACGGTCCCCACCAGCTTTCGCAGCTGTCGGTGAAATGTGGAAGGGACACCGACGTGTCTCTCGAGGATGGTCTCAGAGAAAGGTGGGCCCGCAGACAACAGAAGTTGCGTAGCCAGATCACGCATCACGTCGTCTGGAGTTTCTGGAGATCTTTAATGGCCCACGTGTCATAGACAAATCTCCACGTGGAGGATGCCACGTGCTTGTGTGCCATTGGCTCTTGGAATTAATTAAATCATAATCATAATTAATTATCATGTTATTAATTAAAACTAAATGAAATATCAGAGAAAGCGGAAAGGTCAAAAAAAGTTCTATAATTTGTGGAAGGATGCGTGACCATATCCGTCCCTTCACTACATATTAAAAGTGCGCATGTGACTGGGCCTTGTGGGGTGTGACGTCAGGGTCAGAGGCCACGTAAGAGATAAACCTGCACCTTTGATGAGTTGTCAGAATAGTCGATGATGCGTAATTCGCGGTGCGTTCAGAAAGCGACATGTGATTATTGTAGACTGACGTGGTGGCCTATCTTTTCCCATCTTTCATAGTGTTTTTGGCAGACTAATTGCGGGTTTAAATCAGACGATGCAGGCACCGAAATCGACACGATGACGTGGCTTGCAGGCACGCCATGAAGGTGGGCCCCCTGTTTGACGTGGACTTGGAAGCAAATTTGGTTTGGATCTGGTCTCGACTGGGTTTTAAGTAAATATGTCAGTCTATCGCTATCACTTGAATATTATCGTATTGACGAAAATGCCCCACACCCGAGCCGCAATCTTTGAATTGAGCTTGCCCGAATCGCATTATTCTGTTCACATTACCGTATATTTGATTTTACCTAAGTATTTAACAAAATATAATTAGATGTAATATTAGTATATTATTATTATGAAAAAATAAAAGATTTATAATATAATATAATAAAATATTATTTAAAAAATAGTTTATAATGTAATATAACAAAATGTCGTTTATTATTTTATATAAATAATAATTTTATCATAAATTTTCTAAATCGGAAATAACTTATTTTTATTATTTAAGATGGAATAAAATATAAAGTAAAATCCTTCTCTTTCATCCGATCATATTTAATTCTATTTGTAAACCTTCATTTATAAAATAATGAAATAATATTATATTTTATTTTATTATATTAATGACTATTTAATTAAACATAGCGTAAAGATTACGCAAAACACTTGAAACAAATTCATAGTACAGGTAAGGTGTAAAAAAGGCAAAAAAAATAATTTTCGTATATTTGACAATACTAAATAAAAATCTTGTCTTAATATAATTATGTCAAAATTTAGTAATACGTAATTTTATTCAAAGTACAAATTCAAAATAATAGGTATATATATTGTGTAGAAACGGGCATAAACGAGTACGGGCTTACTACTATCCGAGCCTTTAGGTCTAGAGGTACTTTCGTACTATCTTGATAATTTAGGGGCCCATCTGAGAGAACTTGGAATCGTTTTCTCTTTCACATAAATGGACTCCAATTTATCTCCTCAATTAATTTATTTAAAATAAAATAATTATATAAATAAAATAATAAATTATTAAAAAAAACCATTCATGTGATCATATTTTCAGGACGGGCAGGTGAGGAAAGCTTGACTTGCTGGTGGTAAAATGGTAAAATGGAGATCCAAAGCCAGGAAAAAGACATGCTGAGTTTTCAACGGAGAGACGAAGAATTTGACAGTAACGAAGACGCGGAGTCAGGCCCGCCGGCCCTGTCAATTACTGTCCTTTTCTCCGTCTAAATTTCGTACGAATGATTTCACTTAATGTCGGAAGCTGTTCCCGTCAATGCTCACTTCAAACCTCAAACGTTAAATACAAAACACTAAAGAATAATGATGCGACAAGTCGAAGTGCTCAATAAATATCAAGTTTTCACTTAACATCTCGTTTACAGCTGATCTGATCTGGAGTTCGAGTCACGAATAAAAGAGATATCTTCTAATCTCTTAAGAATGTTCCTTAATCAAATTAATTGTAAATGTCTCGTTTCTAACGACAATATGAGAGTATAAAACAACTAAAAACTTATAGTTGATGGATCCTGATATTAACTAGGGAAGTAACAATCAATTGATTAATTAGTATATGACAATTTTTTGTGCGCAAAAATTTACAAGTTTTATAAAAACTTAAAAACCCTTAAAATTTTAGATTTATCTTATTTAAAATTTTAAAAATGAGTTCTGAGAAACTTAAAATTAGTTAAACGAAGTTAGAATATCTAATCTATATTAAAAAAAAAAGAGGTACTGCAGGAAGGGGAGGTTGGGGTCTTTCTATTTTTATCTTTATTTTAAATTTTAATAAAACATTTATTTGATTGAATTTTTATTATTAATTATTAATTTCTTCTTATTTTTAAAAGAAAAAGATTCCCCTGCACAAGGAAAAGAAAGGTTCTGCTACAGGCCACACCTGCCTAATCCATGTAGGGACGCCGTTAAAGTTGGCAACGGGTAGGACTTTTTTTTGTTTTCAAATGGAATCTTATTAAATTTAGACAATTTGAAATTTAAAATAAATTTATTTTGTTTGAATTAGTTCAAGTAAATTTTTTTAAATTTAAATTCAATTTAAATTCAATCAAATTATTTTTATCGATCTATGATATTGACGGAACTCTCAATAATCTTTAGGTTTTCTTTGAAAATTCATAACGAGTGGATCAAAATTAAAAATTGGAATCAGAATATAAATAAAATTACTAATTATGTGTGTTTGATACAACGTTAAGTTATATTTATTAAATATTAAAAATGATAATGAAATTTTTTTAACTCATATTTAGTTATTATATAATTTATTTTGTACATAATTAACTAAAATAATTAATAAAAAATAATTATGAATGATTTTTATGATAAGAATAAAAGTATTGGTGAAATAAAATAAAATAAAAATAAAAATTTAATATAAAAACTAACTTCGATGATAATATTACGATAAAAATCAATATCTTAATAAAATTTTGATAATAATTTGATAATATATTTTATTTCTTATTCTAAAATTTTGATTTCAGCTTATACTATACTCATACTTATTTTGGGAATAAAACTATAAGATTATTTAGAATTTATTCTAATTTTGTCAATTTTTTATTTTATTCTTACTAATAATCAAAAACAATTAAAAGTTTGGGAATAAAGGTAACATTCTGCTGATCAAACAAGATCTTAGAATAATAGGTCATGTCGTTAAGGATGGTAACGAGTTAAGCTGGCCTGGTTCGTCCAAGCTTGGTGCCCAATCAGGCTTGAAATAGCCTGACTTAAGCCTAAGTTTGATTAGACTTAAGGTTGCTTGAAGCCCAAACTCCGTTCAAAACTGTGTTTTTTGGCCCAAAGTTTGGTTAATGCAAGCCGGGCTGACCTGAATGTAATCCCTACATGTCGCTTGCCTGCCGGTGGTTTCTTCCTTTTAACGTTTCATTTTAAGTGTGACTTTGTGTTTCGTAACTTCAAATATTTCTTGACTTATTATATATATTGTAACTTTGATAACATGGACGTGACAAAGAAAGAAGCGTATTATAGGAAATGAAACGGACGAAATCTCACGGACCTTCTGAAAATAAGAGATGTGTGGGTGTATCATTCGTTACCAGCCAATTGTCCAAAGTTTCGAAGCTCTTACTCTGCTATATAGCAGCAACCCTTTTCTGATAATTCAGAAACTACAACAACAATTAATGGGTGTCCTCAGGTTATCAGATTCTTCGATTGTATTGAGGCGCTTACTAGTCATCTGGGTAGTGATGATGGCTATGTCAAATAGTTTAAGTTACTCAAAATGCCAATTTCAGGCAATTTTCAACTTCGGCGATTCAAATTCCGACACCGGTGGGTTTTGGGCAGCATTTCCGGCACAGTCAGGACCATGGGGCATGACCTACTTTAAACACCCGGCCGGTCGCGCTTCAGATGGGAGGCTCATTGTTGATTTCTTAGGTAATACTTCAACACTCTCACACACTTTTTTTTCTCCGTAAGTTCAGTTCAGGATGTTAACTAGCAAGACATGTTAGTAATCAGGAGTAGGTACATTCCAGGCCAGATACTTGTTTTGTACTTAGGCAGCAAGCATGCAATAACTGACTGAAAGTGTCTGCTTGTTCTTGAGCATCTTTATTCTTTAGTAAGATCTTAATCCAGAAAATGGAGGCAGAAAGGCATAGTAAGGTTTAAGGTTCTTACTATGAACTCGGGGCTGAATCAAAGATGAATCATGTGAAACTGCGGTGAAGGATTTTGTCATCTGCTTGATGGTTGTGATTTTAACCAGAAGACAAAGAACTTAGCTGGAAATTTTTGGACTATTTCAATAATGGATACAAATTATTCACGGGGCACCTGCCCTGGATGCCAACTTTACTAATAAGAGATGATAAAATTAATCTGACCCAATTTATTTTGAAAATTTTTTATTAGAATAAATAAATAATAGGTCGGGCTGGACCTCGGCCTTTTGACATCCTTAGGGAGCTCAAGTATGATGTTTCCATGAACTTTATTTATTTATAGTGTTTTTTATGACACTTTAAATAAGTTTTAAATAGTTATATTAATTAAAAATATTAATATTAATATTTATCTATATAAAGTAGTAATGACAATGAATGAGATTAGTTTAGACTTAGATATAGTACTTGAATTTAAATTATAAGTCTGAATTGAACACAAAATATAGAAAAATCTTAAAAGAGCTTAACTTTAGTGTCTTTAAAATCATAATTCAAATTTAATTGAGCTTTAAATAAAATTTAATTTTATGCTAAGTTCAATTAAATTTGAGTATAACAACAACAACATTCAATGAGAGTCCCGCTAAAATACAGGATTTAGAGAGATTCAATAATATGTAGCCTTATCTCTGTATAATTAAAAGACTGTTTCTAATAAACCCACGTGTAATATAAGTTGAATATGATTCGATTGGACTAACCTTTTGTCAAATTCATTATAAAATCGTTATTTAAACAAAATTTATTGATAAATTTCTAATTTTATAATATGAACAAGTATAAATTATTATTTCCTTAATTATGGTGAGATTATTAAATGCTAATTTAAATAATTTTTTAAAAATATTAATATCAATGATTAGTTTTTAATTTTTTTTAAAAATAATTATATTTGTATTTTCTTTCGTTGTTCGGCCTATATTTCTGAGAGTCTTCTTTCGGCAGGGCAAGCTCTAGGATTACCATTCTTAAGCCCATATCTGCAGTCGATTGGATCTGATTACAGGCACGGGGCTAACTTTGCAACCTTAGCATCTACTGTGTTATTACCCAACACTTCCTTGTTTGTGACCGGAATCAGCCCTTTTTCTCTGGCGATTCAGCTAAATCAAATGAAGGAATTTAAGCTTAATGTCGATGAATATCACTCAAAAGCCAAAAGAGGTACACTTAATTGTATGACTTAAGAACTGTTAAGCTATACCTGATAATGCCGTTGAAGTAATTATATTGTTAATTTCTCAGGATCAACGAAGCTTCCATCACCAGACATTTTTGGAAAATCGCTCTACTTATTCTACATCGGTCAGAATGATTTTACCTCCAATTTAGCAGCTATTGGTATAGCAGGAGTTCAGCAGTATCTCCCTCAGGTGGTGGCTCAAATTGCTGGCACTATCAAGGTCAGGTCTCAGGATCACTAGACTAATCATTCTTTCGCTGTTTTGATTTTGCTAACTTTGATTCGTGTAATATCAATCCTGAAGGAGCTGTATGCGTTAGGAGGGCGGACTTTTTGGGTCCTGAACCTGGCACCAATAGGCTGCTACCCAGCTTTCTTGGTGGGGCTTCCTCACAATAGCTCGGACATCGATGACTTCGGTTGTCTGGTTTCTTACAACAACGCAGTTGTTGCCTACAATAATATGCTAAAGCAGACACTGACTCAGTCAAGAGAAGCGCTCCCAAATGCTTCCCTTGTGTACGTGGACACTCATGCTGTTTTGCTACAGCTCTTTCAGAATCCTACTTTACACGGTATGACACTACGGAGAACTTCAGACTGTATCTGTATTTCAGTTTTTAAGTTCTTGACTACTCTGTAAACAGGGTTCAAATATGGCACTAGAGCTTGCTGTGGACATGGAGGAGGAGCATACAACTTTGATCCTCGAGTGTTTTGTGGAAATACAAAGGTGATCAATGGAAGTAAGGTCACAGCATCAGCTTGTAGCGACCCACATAACTACGTAAGTTGGGATGGAATACATGCGACAGAAGCAGCAAATAAGTTTGTCACAAAAGCTATCCTCAGTGGCTGTTATTTTGATCCTCCTTTTCAACTTCAACGCCGATGTCACCTCCATTCAATTGGTTGATTGTTCTGGTTCCCTTCAAACTGTGCTCCCTTTTCAGCTTTCATTACTTCGTGTAATGCAAATAAGAAAGGAATAAAAGGTTAAGCTCCTTAAATGAGGAAATAATCTTAAATAATTGAAGAATTAGTCCGTATTTTTTAAGACTTACTTAAGAATTAGTCCATTATTGTTTAATTCATTCTTGTTAAGTTCTCATTTTACTCTTCTACTTGTTTAATTGAGTTCCATTTGATTTGATTTTTTGTTTTTAATTTTTTTATTTATTGACCTCTAATAGGGTTTTTGTTGTTTTATTTTATCTAAATTTATTTTTTTGAAAATATTAGTCAAGAATCTCATATTGAGCAAGTAAAGAATGTTAAAATAGTTTATAAATATATAACAAATCTCCCTTTATAAAATATCTTTTGGGGTGAAATTAAGCCTAAATTTATCTTAGTATCAGAGTCTAAACTTGTCTTAATAGTTTGAGGCGATATCTGACTTGTTATAGTCATTTACTTAATATGTCCATTAAATGTTTAGCTTTGTCAAAAATTTCACATTAAGAAAGTAAAGAATATTAAAATAATTTATAAATGTACGGAAAAAAGTAGAAGATGAGGTGTCCCAAAGTGAGGAGGAGGTGGAAGATGAGATGCTTCATGCATAACTTGGAGGATGATAGCGACGATGAGTGGATTGAGAGGGTCGAATATGTTTTCATGAGTAAGGAGGAGGTTGGTGATGGTAAGCCTAACTTGGAGGATGTTAGTGACGAGAAATGTACTTGGAGACCTAAGGAGACAAGGATGTTGGTCAGTAAGAGGGTATTGAACTTACAAATGAGAGAGGACAAAGTGAAAAAGCAACGTTAGAATATCTTTCATACTAGATGTAACATTAAGGATCGAATATGATATGTGACAATCATATCGTATAAATATTAGTTCGATGTAACTTATCACCTCATTCACATTAATAAAAAAATTTAATGTTGATCTATTTTTGTTAAAATTGAAAATTTAAATATTTAAATAATTATTTAAAATTTAAACTAAAATTTAGGAATGTCACTAGGTTGACTCGTAGTCTTACCTTGTCAATTTTTTTAAAATTAAAAATATAAAATAACACATTTTTTTAATTGGGTTTGAGCTTGAGTTGCTTAAGACTTAGTTTGGGGGAGCGATGGTGGTTGATAACCTGCTAAAATCAACCTGCTGAAATGATAAGTACTTATTCTCAATAAATACTTATGCGTTTGAAATTGCTATTTTGGTAAGTACTGAAACGTAAAAATAGATGTTTGACAAGTGCGGTTGCGGTTGCTGAAAAGAAATAAAATGATTAAAAAGTTCATTGATTTAATAAACTATTAATTGTTGTATAAATAATTAAAAAATATTATTAGTCTTATAAATTTAAAATTATAAATGATAAAATATTAAATTAAAATAAGAAAATATAAATAAATTAAACTTAGTAAATAAAATATTTCATAAAAATTATTATTAATCATATAAATTTAAATTTATAAATAATAAAATATTAACTTAAAATAAGAAAATAGAAATAAAATATATTTAGTAAATAAAATATTTCATAAAAATATATTATTAGTCATATAAATTTAAAATATAAATAAAAAATATTAAATTAAAGTAAGAAGAAAACGTTACATTAGATTTGCTTTCTATTAGTTAAGGGTATAGTGAAAAATAATAATTATCAGAAGGTTATTAGTGGAAAGTAAAATTTCTACCGCATAAACACTTTCCTACCGCAATTCTTTTTCTGCTTATGGATTTCTGTAGTAGCACCGCAGCTTTCTCCAATCTCTGATTGTTCACTGCAGATCTAAACATGTGACTGCGTTTAGAAATTATGGTGAATAAGTATTTACCTCCACCACATCGCAGATCTAAACGTAACCTAAGTCAAAGCCTACCTGATACGCATCTATTCTAAGCAAAATGATGTCCTTTTACTTAGAATAGTTGAACTTCATGTTAGTCTCACTCTGATTGCCGTACCTACTAATATTACGAAATTAAGTAAATTTTAATTTTTTATTTTTACCATTAACCCGTTATGAAATTAGGGACAAACAATGCCAACAAAGCAGTGACTGATTTGGTTATTCTTAATTCAAATGACACTGGACCAAACCCATATTATTTGGTCCGGGTCAGGCGTAATGGCAATTAGCCTATTGGGCCTAAATCTAAGCCCTAAAGAACGGGCTAATGCCTTATAAACGCAATCTAAATCATAGATAGTCCAGTGGATCCCAGCCCATACTTGAGAGGCAGAAGACTCCTCAAACGAAGATTTCTGATAGGGGAATCTACCAATCAGGAAGTTTGCTTCCTCCACGTGTCACCATCTCAACCAATGTTTTAAAACACGCATATCATACTGCAAGAAGCTTAAGTAGTGAAGTAGAAGAGAGCGTCGGTAACGGTGAATCTAATGGCAGCAACGACGCCGTATGCAGCGGCGGCGGCGGCATCCTCCTCCATAGCCGCAATTCCGCCACGTGGTACCATCTCCACCGTCCGCTGCTCCGCGTTCCCCTTTCTTCCAACTCGCTTACTCTCACAGCCCTTTCCATCTTCCATCAGAAAAGTCTCAGGTACTCTTCTATGTTCTTACATTATCTTATAATCACAAGCAATGCTTGAATCTGTTTGTTTTGCTTTCCATTCAGATGTCCGCAGATGCTCTTCTCTTCGGATCAGAGCTTCAGAAGAGTCCAGTGCATTTGACACTAATGAGATCTTTCAGGACCTGAAGCAGAAGGTACCAACTAATCCATGTTTTTAACTTCCCTTTAGCTTCAGATCAAACTTGAAATTGCTTGCTTTATTGTAACCAGTGGGATGCAGTTGAGAACAAGTCTACTGTTTTTCTATATGGAGGTGGGGCAATAGTTGCTGTTTGGCTAACATCAGTTATTGTTACTGCAATCAACTCAGTACCTCTGGTAGGTGATGGCTTCCTCCATACGAACTGGAACTAAATGCTTGTGAGTTGTGCCTTTTCCTGTCTCCAAAGTTGACTGATTTTGTATCTTTTGTCAGCTTCCAAAGATCATGGAGTTGGTTGGCCTTGGTTACACTGGTTGGTTTGTCTACAGATACCTTCTCTTCAAGGTAAGAAATGGGATTCTTCTGCTACCAGGTCCTGCTCTTTCATACTTGATCTGTGCTTGCTTGATCATATTGTAGTTTCAAATTGCTGCATCCGCAATTTCAGACAAAATGTTGTGATTGTAGTCAGGTCCGTTATCACAACGTCTGCATCATCTACAATTTGCCACAATAACGTATGCAGCTGCAGTGTCAACTTGGATCATTTCAAGTAACAGACCTGCAAACGTCATAAAAATAAAAAAGGATACATATGAAACTTTGAGATCAGCAGCAATAGTAGTTCTAGATAAAAGAATTTTTAGATAAGTTAGCAATTATATCTGACAAATGTATCACTAACCAATAATGTATCCCTTGTACAGTCAAGCAGAAAAGAACTTGCCACAGATATAGAAGAACTGAAGAAAAAGATCGCAGGAAGTGAATAAGCCCTCAATGTTTGGTAGGCAAAGCTTCTCCTCCATTTCACACAGGGATTCTACATCTAGTCTTTAAGGACCTAGTTCTATCCTCTGTTGAAACTTAGAACTGTTTTGCTGTTTTTGGTAATTGCACCCCTGATGTACAATAGGACATATAATCCTGTTCATCACTGTAATTTTATGTGCATTGTCAAGATGAATAAATTGCAGTTTTCGGTCGCAATTTCTGATATCCAATCAAAGAAACTATGGTTTAATGACTGCCAGGAGCTCGTCACAATTTTTTTAAATTTAATTAAAAATCCTAATTTTAATTACAATTTAAACATATAATTAGAATTAAAAATTAAATTAAATTAATATTAATTATTAAAAAGTAAATCAGGTGGGACAATAAAGCTCACATTATATTAAATTACTATATCAACAGTAACATCGCACGTATCAATCAAAAACTTAACTTCATCCTAATTCCTATTAACTTCATTTCACACACTCCAACACGTAAAGTTGATTTAGAAAGATCCAAAGATTCATCAATACACAACCTTACCCCCATAACAAGTAGGGTTAAAATTCACTTTGTATTTTAGTTAAAAAGTTAAAAATAAAATATACACTTTTTTTACTGAATCTTAAATAATGCTAGGAAGAAAACAAACCCTACTTTCCATAATCATTTTCAAGTAGTTCAGCCTAGAACAGGAAGTGGGAATATTTGATTTAAGATCTCAGCCTCCTTAACAATATAGCTACTGGAAGGTGCCCACTTATTACATTTCATACATGATTAGAGTTGAATGGGAAAGCATAAGGCTTGGACGTCTAAATTCTGAACTAGATAGAAAGCTTTGCTCAGAATAGAAAAGGTCAATGTCTAATGGTGAGCTCGGCTCGAAGATGCAGGACACCGTTTATAAAATAGTGACTGTCCTCGGCTATAAATGAATTCCAAGGTAAGGCAAACAAGTTTCTATAGCCAACTGCTTTGCCGCCGGTAAACGTGTAATTGCCTTTATATTTGCTAACGAACTCTTCTGTGGGCTTTGATCTTGCTGCAAATTCATATTCAACAGCGAAACTCACTGAACCTTTTTCCTGCATCCCCAAAAACAATCCAAAACAATGAAAAGAGCTTTGCTGGTCCATGTTGCAATGTGCTGACAAGAAAAACCCTTGCCCTCCCAGATGGAATGCTTGAGAGTAAACTCGTCCAGATGGAAACAGATTTGCGCACTCATCCCGCTTTAAGTCCAGATACACCACACACTGCTGCCTTGGTAATTCAAATTCTACCACCTTAACAGGCCTATACTTGTAAGCACGTTCCACAAAACGGCGATTCAAGGATGCAGACTCTTCTGCTGCCAGTATTCGTTGTCTGTGCGGCGCCTCAGCCTTGAAAAATAAAGCCTCAAGCACAAGCTTAGACGCAATATCATGATCAAAATCACTACAGGTTAAAACCTTCTTGAGCTTGCGGCAAGTCATGTTGGGGAAGCGAATGAACCGTCCTAAGCGTGAACCTAGTATCTCTCGCCGCTCCTCTAGCTTTGGGTACTGACATCGGGCCCACTTTAAGACAAAGTCATAGACAGCATCTTCAGAGGCAACTTGCAGGTCATCACTGGACAATATTGCCTCAATTCCAGCTAACGGCAAAGCCATTACCTCTTCTTGGAATCTGATCATTGATAATAAAGAGAATGAGCAACTCCAAAAGCATCTAATTTTTAGAGTTCAAGAATTTCAGCTGAAGATTCTTTTAAATTCTTAAAAGCCATTGGCATGATCACCTCTTATAATGGAAGAGCCATTCTATACTACTTCTTGTAAGCCCTTAACAGGGACTACATATAACATAAGGATAAGAGGACAAAAAAAATTCAAATACTGCAGCATCAACCACTGTTGCATTTGATTGTGAGCAGTTCAAACCAGAATGTTTGCTTGGTGATGAAGATTTACATAAAAATATCCAAACAAGACTTACTTGGTCATGTCCTTGTAACGCACTGCAAGGTACTGCTTAGCAGCATCAGTCAAAGGCTGAACTGCTTCAGCCATTAATATGCTAGAGGGAAGCTCCAAATAAAGTAATGCAGACTCTGGCGTCATATCCATGTTCCGTAATAGTCTGCTGCAATACCTCATGCATGAAGCAACTTCAAACTTGTCAGCAGCCATAAGTACATCAAGCAATCCAGTAGCCGTTGTAGTTGATAAGGTATTGCTGTACATGAAATTCAGGAGCTCCATGAGAGCGGCTTCCTCTGTTTCAGGATAAAGAATATTAAAAACATAGTGAGAAACCGTCAATAACAACATCCAAATAGATCTTCATAATACAACTGTGAAGCTTAGTTTTGTAAAAAGTACAGTTTGTATGATGCACTTGACAATAAAAACCACGTGTAGGTGATAATTAAACAATAGTCATAAAATGATATGAAAATGCTACATTATACCATTTGCATTGATTCTAAGTGTAACATGGCGTTGCTCAGACTCCCTCATTCCATTTGAGAATAGCTAGCAAAACAATAATCAATAATGGAGTCAATCAGAAAGTCCTATTAAGAAAAAATCCAAGGAATTAGCTCGTGAGAACAATGCAAAACAATCCTCACCTTATAGAAAAATGGACTTTTTGCTGCTAGGATAGGAGAGCTGATGTGTAATGTTACAACTCTGACAACTGTAGAATAGTCCATGCTCCATTTTGTGTCGACATCCGTAATTTCATTACCTGTAAAAGTACAAAAAGAAATGTGAACAATGCAAAACTTCGGTGAAGTTTCAACAATGACGACAGATCTTTTAAACAAAATACACTGTTTTTCAGAAGATGACAAGATTTTGCTATATAAGAATTAAGTTAACAGGTATAAATATTTTAGTCAAGTTCACTTAGAACACAAAAGGAAACAGTTTGAAATGAAACCCTAAAAGGAATTCTCATTCGATCTTCCACAATCTCAATCATAACTCTTTTGTCCCTTTTAACAGTTTATGCATTAACAATCAATTGCTGAACTTTTGTATTGATTATAGTGTTATAATGCAGCTCTGTATAATGTAGGAGCTCCAGATGTGTGACACAACAAGAGTTCCGAAAATCTACACAAATATTTTGAAAGCCGAGCAGACTTATCAAACTGTAAAAGGAAAAGAGTCGAAAGAACCATAAGTTCAGCCAAATCTGACTCAAATCGGTGTAAAATTATCGACTTTAGAAGTCTGATTAAATATCTAGAACACATGACAATGGATGAAGTATATTATTTTTAATCTATAAAACATATGACAATTGATACCCGATATTGTTTTAAGAATAAATAAATATATTTTGCATTGTTAACGTAATTGCAACCTTTGTTCAAATAAAAGAAAGAGTTTTATAATGATCTTTCTTTGAGTCTTTAAATCAAGGAAATAGCAAATCAGCCAATCGTCTGGTTTTGAAACAATAAATTATGGGTCCAGTCTTAAATCAACAACTAGGAAAAAGTATTTAGCAAGTACCAGGGGGTATCTCTTCTATCATTGCTACTGCGTCCTCATCTTGAGTCTCACTACCCACACACTCATCCATATCAGGCTGGTTGCATGTTAATATCTGCTCCTCTGCACCTACTGAGAGATCTGCTGCAGCTGAAACCATATTATTGATAACATTACAAAGAGCTACCGAAGTTTAAAAAATGGACTTCCTAATCATCCCAATCTCTGTCACTGTGCCTATAAATGTTTCCAACTTAACACATTTACAAAAGGACCGTCTAAAATTCTATGATAGGGAAGGAACACGACATGATTAACTATGCAATTTTATCTGTTACAAGAAAAATGAATGAATTTTATTAAATAATAGTTTCAAGCAAAACTCAGGAATAGACCTCTTTTCTGATCATTGTAGAAATGCCAACTGCATACTAGAGTTAAGCTGCCAAAAAACATTTCTATACGTTCTCATTCTACGCCCTAATTTTGTTACATCTCAAAATAAGACTAACAAACTGTTCAAGAACCGCAAAATTAAGAAAAACCCCTAAACATCAAAACTCTATCTTAACCTCAAATTTCTCCAGAAACCAAAAGATTACCACGAAAACATTAAAAAGAAAAGACAGGAAGTGCATAAAAGAACACAAACCATTATCCTTCTTGACATCCTCTCTCCGCCGCTTACGGTGACGGGCCCAATCGGCTATGCTAGTGCAACCATCGCCGACGGTCTTATCATCCGCCGTTCCACCCATAATCTCAATCCGAAGAAGCCGGTCAGAGAAATTACTATCGTTGAAGGCAAAGCCGAAATCACCATCAGAAGCAGAAGCCGCACGCGAGTCATCGGAGTCCATCTCCGTTCGCGGGTCGAATAGATCCGTATTCGGACCTTTCATGAATTCTTCTTTTTTCGGTCTCTCTAAAACCAAAAAACAAAACACACCAAAAGCAAAGAAAGGAACGAAATTCGCAGAAAGAAGAGAAACCGAAACCCTAACAGTAGCAAAGTGATGTCCGATCCTAATAATATGGTCTGAAGAATTTGGAGCTTCGTTACGTTAATCTTATAGCGATGTGGTCTGATTTGTTAGGAATAGGATGCATCATTAATTACTCGTTGAAAACTAGAAGTCAGTTAACGTGGCGATGTCGAACTTGGCTACGTACGGTTTTTATTATATGATATCTAACCAAAAATCCCTAACTTGGAACGAACATGGTTAAAGAAAGGCAACTGTCGTGACTCGTGAGCCAGCTGCATAACATATTCTGTTGAATCCTACGGTTCGTTGCAGCGTCTAGACTATTGAAGAATCATGGCCGTTGAATTCGTCCTCTTATGGTGATGAATAAATAAGTGATTAAATTATTAAATATGAATATAATATTATCATTTTGATGAAAAATTGATAACATGTGCATTTTATAATATTTATAATTTAACAAAATGTTTATTTTATAATTTAAAATTAAAACGAAAAATTAAATAAATTAAAATTTTTACAATTAAACTGGTCAAATCGGTTGAATTTTTTAATCATTGAATTAACTAGTGAAATTTGAGAAAGACTAGGAATTCGAATTAATTTAATTTAACTAGTTTTTATTAAATTTAATTTATCTAAAATAATTTTGAAATACGATATCCATTCAATTTTAAATTATCAATCAAAAAGTTATCAAATTGCAACTTCTAAATCTTTAAAGATAGGTTTTTAAGATTCTTTCAATTTCAAAAAATTAAAATTTAAGTACAATAAAAATTGTAAGAATTGCAACCTTTTGATATTAATTATCAAATAATAGTTAAATATTAAATCAGTAATATAAAATGGGGACCTAATTCCTAAATAATAAGATAATATCTAATGCATAAGTAAAAAAAATGTTTAGATAAAATTTAGGAAAAAATAAACGTACGTGTAATCCTCGGCAACATCCATTTGAGGTGTTGCTAAAGTAAGGAGTTTAGAAAAATCCGATAATACGTAATATTATTCCGATTAATAAAAAGATTGTTTTTAATAAACTTATATATATATATATATATATATTTAATAATAATAATAATAATAATCAACGTATTTATAGTTAAAAATTGCTCACAAATTCTTCCAATCGTAGCCACAACATTGCTTTGACTTTTTTCTTTAATTTGTCAGGACCAAACATTTTCTTCCATGTTGCTCATTTTTCTTCTCTTACATAAAGTTGCAAACCACACAAAACCAACGAGGTGACATATCAAATGACGCAATGGCCGGTTTTTCTACGTAACATTGAATAGAAATCTTCCTCGTTCCAAGACCATAGGAGGACTTGGGGCCTTACGTCGGTGGAGGTGAACGGCGAGAGAAGACTTTATAGTTAAGCTTCGACTCTGAACCCGTCAAAGCCTGGACCTGGAACACAAAGGACAACATCAAACACTGGTTGTTACTTTCTAGGGTTTTCCGCCGTATAAGAAAAAATGTACATAAGAGAAAGATAAGATCTTTTTTGTGTCCATATTTTTATTATATTTTATTAAATTTTATCCACATATTTATATAAATAAAATAAATATAATAGAGAATTTGAGAGCATGACTTGGCATTTTTCTTAGTTTGCCCTCCAACTCAAATGATTATAGAAATAAAATTATT
The DNA here is from genome assembly GCA_027563885.1 of Erythroxylum longipes. Classification (NCBI taxonomy): domain Eukaryota; kingdom Viridiplantae; phylum Streptophyta; class Magnoliopsida; order Malpighiales; family Erythroxylaceae; genus Erythroxylum; species Erythroxylum longipes. The sequence goes on along the minus strand of JAOQMS010000004.1, from coordinate 2,832,191 downwards.
TTTTAAATTAAATTAAATAATTTAAAATTTAATCCAATATAAGTTTGGGCCGCAAATCTCGAATCCCTTTAACTCTGATTTGGTTAGGCCCAATACCACCTCCAATATAGATAGTAACTAGCAGGAGCTCCCTTCAATCCAATAAAAGGAAATGAGAAGGCAAACACGTCTCCTCGTTCATGCAAACCCTTAAACTGCGCCAGTCCAAAAGTCATTTCCTTAACATGCGCATTCCAGAGGTATCCATGAACAAGCAGCCCTGTAAGTGCTTTCTCTTCTCTCCTCAGCTTGGACCAAAGGGAGCTCCTTCCCTATACAACCCCTCTGTATAAGTTTCTGCACTTGCTGGAGATAGAAGAAGAAGAAGGTGTGAGGAATGTTAGTGACCAAAATGGGCCTTATATAATGGGAAGAGTCTCCACGTTAAGTCAAAGTCATTAAATTGGGAGAGTGATGGAGATCTGTGAACGTAGATTTTAAAGTAAAGGGTTGGCATTTGGAAGGAGGAGTGATTATGGAGGTCGATGACTGAGTGGAAAATCCAGTGGAGATCATCAGTAACCAAATTACACAAGAGTGATACAGACAAATTCCTTTAATAGTTGGTCATAGATCTTCTCCGATCTTCGAAGATTTGGTTGCAGTTTTCCGGCGATTTGCATCTTCTAAACTCAAGTCCAGGCCCATCAGCGTAGATGGACTCGCTAGTTCTAAACTAATACTATAATAATTACTTTTTTAATAATTAAAAAATTGAATTGATTTATTAAATTATAATTTTTAATTTTTTGAAAAATATACCTTTTATTAAAAATAATAACAAAGATTAATTAAATATTATTGAAATAATAAATTCAATTCAATACTTAACTTACATCCACATCCATCAATTTCCGTTTAGTTGCTAGATTTGTCATCTACGTCACATGATCATGAATAGGTTATGACTAATCAAACTTTTTAATCATCAGCTCACTCATTAGTTTTCTTACAATGAACTTAAGTTTGATTGGGCGTAATCCTTTATCCTCATCGTAAATTTCCTTGCATTGTTCGCTTTCGATATTGATGACTTAACATTTTCAGCAATCTTCTTCTCCATCAAGTTCAAGCTTGCCTTATTTGACTGCTCCCAAGCTTCATGAAAAGACTTGTCAGCTCCTGTGTTGATCTTAGTAATGACTGCAAGCTTTTTATCCATAGCTATTGTTAAGTCCAAATCTATAACACCTTGTTGATGCTGAATTTGTTCTGATCAATCGGCGTAGGTTAGCTCGTTGAACTTGACCAATGTATTGCCCAAAGCAAACATATCGGCAGAAGCTGCAAACATTACACAAGCTCATACATGAATGCTTTAAGTAAGTTTAATAGATTCAAACAAAAAATAAACTTTAGTTATGCATTGAAGTTTACCTTTAGGTGGTACTTAAATACATAATTTTAACTAATAATAATATTAACATAAATATGCTTTAATAAACAATCAATCATACTCGAGTAAACATGTTTGTTATTAATCATATGCGATGGTCCACCTTTATGACATTATTTTTTACCGGATTTGAAGTTGTTTGAGCCAATCAAAAATACATGCTAAAAAATATCTCTATTATTTTACAATTTTAAGGTTACTATTAGACGATACGTTTACAATTTCAGCTACTAATTCTTACACAAATTCTAATATTGACTAAGAACAATATTAAGAATAATAATCAACGTACCCAACGCACAAGACTTCCCGTTTTATAAGGATCTAGAGAATATCATCATATACACAATTTTCTCTTTATATTTTTACGAGAAGACTGTTTCCGTAAGTTAAACTTGTGATTTTATAGTTACAAAAGAGCAATATTAGGAATAACATCAATAACAATTAGTTCACTAGGTTTTAAAGTTTAAAATGACATATGAAATTCTTATTACATATAATTAACTTGTTTTAAATGAAGAATTACGAAAATTTAATATTGATGACAATTTGATAAGATGCATGGTGATGATTATATGTATAAGAAAAGAAAAAGAAATTGTTAGAAAGACCATAAAGCTCCCTTCACTCCAGGACCAAAAAGATGAAGGCAACTAGGTCTCCAAGCGCATGCAAACCCTTAGCCTGCATAATTGACTTAGCTATTCCTGTGCAGCCATGGGTGTCCATGAACTCGCAGCCATAGCTATTACCTTCACACTCTCCTTTCAGCGTTGGAGATCAGGGAGCCCCATTACATCTCACCAATAACTCCCATAATATATAAGCACTAGTACTTACTCACTCTACACTACACTCCACATTAGAGAAATAAAACTATATACGAATGGCTTGCAAAACTTGTAAATAGAGTGACTTCTTATATAGGCCAGGACGAAGAGCTTGAGATCAATCTCAACCGTAGGATCTTGAAAATGTGTATTAAATTGCTGTGATGGGATTCATTCCATTTTCCAAAAATTTTAAATTCTGCAGTAAAATTAGTGCTTGCCTGAATGGTATATCCTTGTTTTGTGCCTTGCATCAGCAGCTTGTTATTGGATTCTGCGACAATGGGGTTTCAAGAAGGATTCAACTTATTTTTATATCAGTGAATAAGCAAGAAGTACAAATTCTAACATAGTTATTTTTATTTAGTAATTTCTAATATATGAATCTAATTTGTCTTTCCTGATATCATTATAAAAAAAACACAACGTAACCTATTACACAAAGCTTTCCTTTATGCGGGAGTTTTGCGAGAGTCGGAGATAGTCATTAATATAAGCAACTTTTCCTTTCTTTTTCTTTTACAAAAAAGTTATTTTCATAACTTGAACTTGTATCCGAGCTCCACCAAACTTCAACCTATGTTTGAATTATGAATTAGGAAAATAAAATCAAGCTAACGATTGATCCAATTCGGTCTGACCTATTATCATTCTTAAATTACACCAATCTTTTGAAATTGTTATTGTCTTAATAGAGCATTTGCAAAAACAACGTGAGGGTCCCAAATCGTGATATTATTCTAGTAATGGAGAATTCTTTGAACAATAACCAGTCTACAAACCCTGGAGTGGAATGGGTGTCACCGTGTAACTTTCTACTTTGTCCAATAATTGGTACGCTTAGATTTGACTATACTTCAATAACTTTCACTTTCTGTCGTGGAAGCATATAAAATGCCATTAGTGCTACATTGAAAATTTTTATTATGCACTTTAATTATGTTGTCATCTTCATTTAATACATAGATATATAATATATTAACCATTTTTTTCATCAATCCGTTCTTTCTAAAGATAGACATGAAGTTTGGCAGCTACACTTTTTTTTTAAGAACGTAAGCCCGCAACCACTATTCTTTAGATGCGTACTAAACAAAATTTTCGATTGATGCAATAGCCTGCAAATCATGCTAATTGGGTGCTCTGCACTAGACAAACCTTATATAATACGCTCGATCGAAAGAGTGTAAGTAGAGAGATTCAAACACAGGATCTTTTGGCCTCATGTCCTTCACTCTACTAATTTGACCATTCCTTAATAGGCACTGCGACACTTTCTTAAACCTAAATTAGAAATTAATCAATTTTAGTTATATGCAAAATAAATACATTTCTTCTAACCTTATTAGATAATATAATTAAGGATAAAATATAAGGGATTTTCTTATATTTTAATTAATTTAAAAATTAATATTTAAAATGGACAAATTTTTTCTGGCAAGTTTTTCCAGAAGAATTCTTTTTTTAATTTTTATTTAAAAATAACGGCAAAAGTGCATGTAAATTGAACAACACATGTGAAATAATTAAAAATTGTTGACACGAATTTATCACTTAAACTTGATTTAAATCAATTAAATTAAGATATAATAATTATAATAAAATATTAATTTAAGTTAAATTTAATTAGTTTATATTGAATTTCATATTTTAGTTAAATTGTAGTTTCAATAATATTTTGTATTTTCATTATTTTTATACAAGTTTTTCAAAACCTTTAATCGGAGTTTTTTATCAAATAAAAATTTAAAATTATTTGCAAGCATGACAATGAATTAAATTGGACTAAAAGTATAAGACTCTCAGCTTTGTAGAGATCGGAAAAGGATCATAATATATGTAGACTTCTCTTTATATTTTACAAAGAAGCTGTTTTTGTGTCTTGAGCCTACAATCTTATGGTTAAAAAAAAGTAATTTTTCTGATTATTTCAAATTTTTTAGCTATTGAATAAAACAATGTTTAATTAACTATTTTGAGTCTTAATTTAATCTTAAATTTAGTTAATTCAATTTTTATTTGTAGAGTTCGAATCGGGTCAAATTTGAATTAATTGAAATGCATCTTTAATTAACTATTTTAAGTCTTAATTAAGTCTTAAATTTAATTAATTCAATTTTTATTTCTTGAGTTCGGATGGGATCATATTTGAATCCATCAATGTGCGTCTTTAATTTGTTACAAGTCTAAAAGGACAAACCATCGTCAACCCAACGCACAAAAAGAAAGAAAAAGAGGACAAGTAGGAGTGGCCAACGAATTTTAACTTCTTACTTAAGTCTCTCCCTTGTAGGAGATCTTGAGATCGAGTCACTAAAGAAGGAAAATGGAAAATTTTTCCTGTTAATGATCTTTAGCGTCCTAGAATGCTCATTAGTTGGATTAATTGCAGACGTCTTGCTTCTAGCGACAATTTGGGAGTGTGGAACTACTGAAAACCTGATGCTAACTGGGGAAGCAGTGATTAATCAGTAGCCGACCAATCAGTACGTGACAACTCTTAGTGCGCAAAGTGTACAGGCTACCTAAAAATCTGAGGGACCTTGAGGTTTCAGATTTACCTCTTCTAGGACTCTACGGTGGAGTCTTAGGAACTTAGGATTAGTCTGACAAAACTAAGATACCTAATGTATATCAAAAAAAAAAGAAAAAGAGACAAAAATGTCAACATCTCTATGCATTTCGACTCTTGAGCTCAACGTTATTTGTTGATGGTGGAAGGTGGGTAACTTCTTAGGTGTTGCAGTGTCTTTCCTCGACAATTTGATGGAAAGCAACACATGCCGCTTATACTTTCGTCACCAGAAAATGACCCTTTCACAGTTCTGATCTTCTTTACGACACTCTCCTTTTTCATTTCAAAAGCTATTTGCTAATGGTGATATCGAATCGATATGCTCATTATTTGTATGCACACTTGGTAAGTGAATCATGAACTTCTTTGAAAATGATGGACATAATCACATAACTCAAACTTAGCAAATAGGTTTTGTAAGTTTACTCTAGGGTTCTATTAATACAAGTCAATTACTTTTTTAAAAAAAACTAAAATGACTTGGGATTACCATGAACCTTTAGAAGTTCCGATCAAACTCTGTTACTTCATGCTCTTTGTTTTTTTTTAGAATTTAAAAAATTCATTAACAAAATTGAAAGATTACATCTAGAGGGACCAGGTATGTTAGTGGGCCAGACCGGGCCGGCCTCGGTCATGGCGGGACCAGGGCTGGGATGGGCCAGCCCGTTGCCCGACCCACTGGCTAGCTGATCAGGCCGTGGCTTGCCCTATGGCTCAGTCTCGGCTCGTCCATTAATTTTTTAAAGAAAAAAATCAAAGTGACGTCGTTTAGAGAAAAGTGAGCGGGACACAGGTGGGCCGAGCCATAATTGTCATCCCTAAGAGGGACTCCCTCCCACGTGCGTGAAACAATTATAAATGTCCAAGGTAACAAAACGACGACGTTCATTATCAAGTATACACTAGGTCGTTTAACAATTCGGGTATAACGAACTCTACCTTTCTCGATGCTTTTAGAAGTTTCTTGATTTGGGGGAGAGATGGCGGTGTTTGGCAATGAATCTGTGGTTTGTCTCCTCCAAAGTTCTACTTATCTTTACTTAGCTCTAAGGAGATCACGATCTCAGGTAACCTACTCAACTACACTTCACGCTGACTTTTAGCGATTAGAGTATAACGAACCTTTACTTTCCAAAAGTTTCTCTATTTCCTGGAAAAAATCAGTACATCTTACTTGTTGGGAAATCGGGTTGGAATCTAATCCGAACCGCAGCGTAATAATCACGAAACTTTTTCGTGACTTTTGATTTCCTGAAAACCAAGATCTATTTAATTCTATAAAATGATTAACACGAATCAAAATAAAG
>JAOQMS010000004.1:2798047-2812745 GCA_027563885.1 Erythroxylum longipes | reverse complement strand
TCATATACATCTAAACATGTACAAGATAAATAATGCCTTTAAATAATTTGTCACAAAAATACAACCAAAGCGATTGGCTGTAGGGCGATATTCAGTCTATCAGAAGTTAAAGAAGGTATTTATGCTGGGCGTGTCTTTTATATAGAAATCAGAGGACACGGATCCATTCTTTTTACTCGTACTGATGAGAATTTGACTCCACAAGAAATTGAACAAAAAGTTGTGAAATTGACCCATTTCTTGCATATCCTAATTGGGTAGTCTCGATCTGAAGTTGTCGGTGTGTCTTCCCTGAATTTTTCTACTTTTTTCTCTGCTTCAAGGAGATCTTTGCTTCATGCTCTTTGTTGTTTCTTGATATAGACAAACTTTGTGACAGGTTTTACATTTTAAGACCAAAAATGCATTTGTAAATTCAATATTTGCAACATATTACAAAACAGACTCTAATATTTTGAAGTATTTAAACTGAAACATAAAATTTTCAAAACATCCAAAACAGACCCTTAAGAAGATGAACATTTTAACAGAATTAACTCTTTATTAATTAAATGTCTCATTAATTAGGGTCCGTAATGGCTGAGTCAAGTCGAAAATTTTCCATTCGAGCCTGGCCCCAACTTTGGCCTAACCTGAGCCTATTTATTTTTCAAATTAAAAAAAACTACATCTTTTTACTCAAAACGACATCATTTTTTTTATAATTTTTGGGTTCGAGTTGATTGAGTTTAGAATACTTTGAAATTTTCCAAAAAAGTCTAAGTTCGATCAAACTGGATTAGGCTTGTTGATTTCATGTCAGATTATGTCGGACTGCGCACGGGCTAAATTGTCATACTTAATGTCAATACTGACATGTCATTTTTTATTTTTTAATATAAAATGGATATCCACTTCTATGTGATAGTAGAGCCTAATTTTTGGTCAACTTAAAAAACCTTACGGAGAGATGAGACTAACTTTTATTTAAAATATAATAATAATAATAATAATAATAATAGGAATACATCAACATTGATGTAACATTTATCAGGTAGAAAATTAACCTCATCAAATTTTGTCTACTAGGGTCTACGTTGAACTTTTGTTATGATTTAATTTAAACGCTAAATTGTTTTATGTTATAAACGTTAAATGCACTTTTTATAGATTTGAGTTCGATTAAAAGATTTGATCTAATTCTTATCTCAAGCGGGTCAAACTGAATCTGCAAACTTGAAGCACAATATACAAGAAAATACAACTTAAACCTTAATATTTTGAAGCTTTAAATTGAATTCTAATATTTTCAAAACGTTCAGGGACAAACTCTAATTAGATGATTGCTTTCCATTGACCTTTTTTTTAGCTCATTATGTTACTTTTGTCTATACACCAATACGTTTTCAATCTATAAACATGTTTCCAAAATTTATGAGAGGAATTACAACATATTTCAGAAGAGAAATACCTTGGCTGCTGCTGAACTATATAACACAAAGCTAATTGTACCCTTCTCGTCAGCTTAATGAAGAGCTTTAGAAGCTATTGAACGAGACTTTTGACCATCCATCCTTGCCTCAAGCAGTTTTGCTTTCAATGTATTTTCCTTCAAGCCCTTGGGGAATTTCAGAGAAGATTCAGTCTTTTCAAATTCTGGGGACGCCAACTTCGACTTCCACTGTTGTACTGGACTAGCATGTCCTGGAAATACAGGCTTAATACAAGCATCTTCTTGTAAAGCGCCTTCAGGATGAATTTTATCACCTTCACCTTCAGAAGACAATGAATGATTCCTGACAAGGTTATCAAGGACATTATTCGAGTTGATTCGAAGGTTCCCTACCCGTTTAGATTTTCTATCATGTAGACTTTTCTGAGCAGTTTCTGATGTTCCTGCATTCCCTGCTTGGTTTAATACTCTTAATTCACTCTGTTCTGAATTGTATCTCCTCGTCTTGTCACAGACTTTAACTTTTTCTCTTGATCCAGTTGTTTGCTTTTCAGAGCTTCCAGTGTTTAGTTTTATACCTACACCATTGTTTAGTCTAAAGCAGCTAGAATCACTTTTAGGGGATTCCTCTTCATCAGCTGCATCTTGAGGAGCACTTATAGCCTCAAAATTAGCAGAATGTTTAGCTTGAAGAAAGGTTTTTATATCCAGGCTTAATTTGTCCACAGTAGTAATCTTTCCTGTAAGATCATTTTGATTTCCTACAAGTTTCATTTGCATCCTCTCATCAAGCCATGCCTCTGAAATATGGAGAATCAACCGATCAGGTTTCCCCCTACCCTCATGTTCAACCTCATGTTTTTGACATAGTAAACGCACCTCTTGTTCGTATTCTTTTACCCCCTTAGCAAGCTCATCACACAAATTTTCCAATAAAAATCGTGCCTTCCTTTCTATCTCGAGTTCTTTCAAAGCATCAGAAAAAGAAAATTTCAGCTCTGAAAGCTCTCGTGCTAGCTTCCGGTGCAGATTCTCCGAGTGCTTCCTCAACTTCTTCACATCTTCTAACTCTTCTTCAACTGACTGAATTGCAGCTTTGATATGATCTTGCCCCTTGTTCTTCCTATAAGCTTTTTCCTCTGCAGCTTGCCTAATCAATTCCTCCATTTCTTGCCTGCTTTTCTGTTTCTCCTTCCGTAACTGTTTTACCTGTGATTGGGAACGATCTAGTTCCATTTTTAAAGCTTTTAGCAGTGATATATTCGATAATTGTTGCTCTTCAAGACTCCAAATCCGATTGAGCACCTTCAGTAATTCTGTTGATGTCTTAAGGCTAAAACTCGACTCTCCCATTCTGCCATTCAAATCCAAAGAGCTAGGAGGAGTAACTATAGGTTTATACGGCTCAACCTGTGAGACAAGGTATTAAAATCTGTCATCTAAACATAAAACAACATAAGAACAGCTATGAACTAAACCGATTTCCTAGGCTAGTAAATCAACCCAAATGCATTTTTGGTTCCTTGATCCCGTTATGCTTGTGAATCGAGAAAATAACTCTTTAATTTGGAACCTCTAGAGGAGTTCTACTTCTACCCTGCCACTGATTGATGCATAAAACAATTAAAATTCACTAAAATTCACCCTCTGATCCACATTCCTTTTCAGTTTCAACAGAACCTGGTAATTCTTCTAATTTCTGTTAATTTCATACACATGTCCACAGCTGCAGACAACTTGGCAAGGGTTTTGAAGGATGATGAGAGTTACCTCCATAGAGCTACCATAACTAGGAGATAGAGGCTTTAACGCACGATTGTGTTTTTCAATCGAATGACGTTGATCTGTTAACGATGTCACGACCTCTCTCCTCAAGGTACTTGTACTTGCTGGCTGAGAATGTCCAAGTATGAAATCCTTCAAAGAACACTCAAAGCCAATGATTATAAAATCAAATCGGTTCGATCGATTCAACTGTGAAAACTTTTACCCTGCCAACTTTTTTATTCGGTTTTTAATTTTCTAGTTCGATTTACTTTAACAACTTTATTGTTAAAAATTAATTTTAAAACGTGATCAAAGCTACAAATATGAAAATCAAATCGTTTATAACTTCGTCAACATTCATCGGATATACAAAGGGAACTACACAGCAGCAAATATTTCCTATAATGCTCTGTTCTAAAAAGAATCCCCTCTTCCCTACCTTCATCCCTGCACCCCCTCCTCTGCAAATGCTCACAATTTTATGCTATTCTAGTGCATACTTTGAGAGAGTTGAGCAAGTTATGAACTTAAGTTAGACATAAGGAACACAGAGATGTGGATTGTGGGCACTGAAACTCCTTATGAAGAAACAAAATGCACTCAGAAGTCAGAACACATAATAAAATTTAAAAGAGACTTGAAAAACCAAAACAATATCAAGTCATTAAACTGCATAAATTCACTTATAAGAACTAAAAATTTCAATTGTTGGGTACTAAAGGGAAAAGTGAGAGATGTCCATTTTAGGATCATGAGGCACCAGTTAGAGCACAACACAAACAAACCAAAAACTGATAAGAACCAACATGCATGATCCAACCTAAACTAACTAAAGTGGCAGTGACAAGAATTGGTAAGATCCCAAATTCCATCAGACATTCAGACTAACTTCTCTACCTTACCAAGTTCATTAACCACACTGTCATTTTTCAGTAATAGAGAAAACAAACAAGACAAGCAAACCTGATCATAAGGAACGCTCTTCTTGTCCTTGTGGTGACGACGACGGCCTCTTTCAAAGTTGTTGCTCATTTTAGGCTCTGAAGAGTGAAAATGGGGCTGAAATTCCCAGAGGTTGGCACAAAGTTTTCTAGCAGAAAGAGTAGTTTCAGCACTGACAAACTCTTGAACAGGTTTGCTAGTGTTTGTATTGTTGTTGGTGGTGGTAGGGTTGTCGTAAATTGGGGAAGGAAATTGAAGCCTCCAACCATGTGATGGCGTAGATGGGCCTCTTCTCTTCCCCACCAAAATCATCCCTATTTTCAACTTTATTCTACCCTCCAACATTTCCTCTTTTCTCTTTTCCTCTCTCTCCACACCTTTTCCTTTTCTTTCCATTTCTTCCTCTGAACGTCGAACACTGAATTACTAGCTATCTGTTTCACTCATTCTACTCTGAAGTGTCCATATCTTTCCCAGCTTCAGTTTCTGCACTTAGTTCAAAAACTGATCTTTTAATTTCTTCGTCAAGTTGCTGTCTCACCATTTTTTAATCTTTATCTGGTACATTTTGGTATGTGGGTATTTTCCATTTTTCATGTTAATTAATCACATCTTCAAGAGTCAACCTCCTAGTGTATAGCCACCTAAGCTCTACAAACCTGAGCTGGAACATACGACTTGGACCTTTGGCTTGCATGGTAAAAGAATAGGGTTACCGAAAGCAGTAAAGTTCCGAACTTTTTGCCCACTAAACACGTTTCTGCTTCTTGGATTAGTTGGAAACATGCAGAAAATCGAACTCAAAAACAGTACAAGTCATGATTATGACACAAACGTGCCTCAAAGTCAAAACAAAAATGATGCTATGATTATTATGATGGGGAAAAATAAAAAAGGAAGGCCGTTCTGATTATTTTTCTCTGAGTTCACCGACAAACTTGTCACCTACGTTATTTTACTGTCTTTTCCTCTTTGTGCAGTATCGGACAGAATGACACCCTTAAAACCCACTTACGAAAACCAGTCCAGTTACAGGTTCCAAGAACGAGGAAGATCACACAAGTTCAAGTGAATTGACCTTGTTCAAGTGCAACTCTTTGTTTACTGTTTTCCTCTGTTTAGACAGAGTTAGCCAGAGCTAATGCGTATTGTCTAAACAAAGAATGTCAGAGACAAGCCAATGAAAACTTGTGGTCCATGACCTCCCGTGCCTGGACTGCCAGCTAGTAGTATAACAAGGATCCGCTTTCTTGGTTCTTTCGAAGCTGTATTTTGCTTTGTGTCAGCTTCTATTTTCAATCATACATTGGATTTATTTTTTCTTTCGAAGTCCTATTTTTTTCCCATTAAATTACACCAAAAGGGGTTGATTGAGCAGTAAATGGAGAATTTCCCCTCTAGATGCTTGATATCGTCTGGACCGCTGAAACTGAAGAACTGGACCACTTACCTTGTATAGTATCATGTCTTCTGATCTTAGTTAAGTAATCCAAGGACACGGCTATCTGTAAATGCTCTCTGAAATCCCAAAACTTTTTTTTTTCCCTCGTACAGCTCTCAAAAGCATCGTTGATTCAAAGAAGCAACCGAAATAAGACAGCTAATTATTAGGGGGACAGTAACAGCATACTGCCTTCTGGTTCTTCTTTAACCTGTCTTGTTGTCTTTGTCCTATTCGCCCAAATATAGGATTTGTTTGTCTCCTCCCGACTTCAGAGCTTCCTACTTCTCGTGGCCAATTTAAGTTGACCTTGGACTTGTGTTTTGGTTAAAGGGCTTTACTTATTCACTCCCATTTCTGTTGACTACCACAGGCATGAATTGCACCAATCCGACTTAAACCAGCCCGCTGTAAGAACTCAACAACCTATCATCTAAACACACACGATTGGAGAAAAAGCGTAGGTCGACACAAAATTAATTAACAAACAACTCACAAGTGAAGGACAAGGACTGCATCATTTGCACCAAAAAATCCCTCATGTCAATACTCTTGATCCTTAGCAAACGTTCACAATTTCTTGTTTTGTTGTGTTCACAATTCCAAAAGAAGGAACACAATTGAATCCTTGTTTACCTTCCCTGAGAGTAAGACACCAATTATTCTGCTTGTACAAGTTAATTAATCGAACCAAGAAAATCGGCGTGTGCAATGGTGAGAGTTATGAGCCACATCCTGACTACCAGCAATGTGACTTTTGTCATCATTTTCTGGGGGTTAAGCTCTCCACATTAATTGCAAAACTAAGAAGTAATGTATTAGACAATGCAAAGAATGATATTCCCTTTTCATAAATAGCATCTTTATCTTCTGGTACATTTTCCTGTAAAATTTTCAGCAATTGATTTCACAAAATAACAAGAAAACACAAGGAAAGAAAAATGTGGGAATTTCAGACAGATTTGTCAACAACACCACATCTAATTCAACAAGAAACAATCTATGGAGCTATCTCAAGCCTAGGCTCGAAGCAAAAACCAGTAAAAAGCTGAAGCGGGAACCTTTTAGTCACTGGACACTTTTGTGACCATTTCCATTGTTTCTGGTTCATGTCAAAAACCAGAAGAGATGGAGCACCATAGCTCTGTATATATATCAGATCATCTGTACCACTGCTTGCAAAAACATCATCAAATTCCCCAAATCCTTGAAAAAACTTGTGAGGCATCCGGGCAACCTCATCCCACTCCTTACCATTTAGAATCCAGATGCCAATCCCTTTAATTATGTCAGGTCGGTCTGGCTTCCCAATTCCTCCCACCATTACCAATTTCTCCTTCAAATTCATAAGACGACCACAGGTAAGAGAGCAAGGTACTGGAATAAAACTCTTTATCAACAAACCATTAGAAGATCTGTCAGAAAGATTATAGGAAATTAGACCGTGACGATTTTCCGGTGCACTTCCACCCATTGAGTAAATAAGGAAGTACAATAATCCATCGCATATCACACTCTCATCACCGCCTCTCCACCCTGTAAGAACCTCTGTCCAAGAAGCAACCCACTCCCTTGATTCAGAGTCATATGTGTGGATAGACAGATCCCACTGGAAAAAGTTTCCAGGGACTTGCTTTGACTTCACTATAGTGATAGAATAGCCATGTGATGACCTATTTGCTGAAATTGCAACCGCACTGTAATCAGAAAATTTTAAACCTGGGGGCTCCTGAAGTTGCCGGTAACATTTGGTGATTGGGTTGCAGACATACAACTCACTTCTGCTGTCATTATCCATAAAACAGACCAGCCCAAATGATGAAGCAATGAACCAATTAGATGTCCTGATACAGGGGAGATCAATGCTGTACCACTTCCGAAGAATTGGGTCATAGGCATAACCAGCAGGTTCATCAGAGCTTGTAAACATAAAATACCAAGGTTTTTGTGAAAGAACACGGGCAAAGTTCCACAGAAACCTCTTTGAATCAATAATCTCATGCCATCTTTTACACACAGAACCTGCTCTAAAGATGCTAGCAATTGGGAGATAGGCTAGGATTCGTTCCAGCAGATCATCAGGTAAAATCAAATCCACTGAAACCACATCAAGATCCTTCTTCCCTTCATCACTAAGTTCAGAAAGTGGATCAAACTCCACAATATCCCTTGCCATGTCACTAAAGCAATCACTGATCCACGATGATTCTCCCTTCATGATGTAGATATGTGCAATAGTAGAAATCAAACACTCAAAGAAGAAAAGAACTAGGATACATTTCCTGTCACAAATATACACACATACAACAATTAAAGAACGAACGATACCTTCACAGCATATAAATATGGAAGTCGATCGTGTAAATTTAAGTACATATCAACTCCAGCAAATCAGAATTATACCAATAGGCGAATCCATGAATAAAGGGATACACTCAGACATACTGCCGACTACTCATGCACAATAATGAAACGTTAAAAGGAAAATATACCACTGAGTAAGATACTAATACCAAGTATTCACCTTCATTTCTCAAACCAAACTGATCCATATGTATCGTCAGCAATGAGTAGTAATCAAACATTTTAAGTAAGAACCATGTATAGATTCATAAACAAATGATATACGCAAAGTTCCAAGAAGTTCAGATTAGAATTTTTTCTTAGTGCAATAAACCTATTAGTAGTTATTCCACCTATGGGTCTCCAAAGATTACGAAACTACTAACAGTCCCACGAGAAATTGTCATCGAAGTTCCAAAAATTTAGATAATAGAGGCAAACAAACATCAGAAGATAGTTCCATTCCTGAAATAGAGAAAATAATCCAAACTGGAAGAATAGATCTTACATAAGCATACATGGAAATTAATTAATAACCTTAGAACAATATCTAACCCCACATGAAACTACTCAGTTTCTCTGGTCAGGATATGATAGTATTACTATAAACCAAAGAAGTTAATCTCAAACAACGATTCTACCAGGCGACAGATTAAATGCATACCCAGAAGAAGTAAATCGATTCAAACGACTCGTCGAGCATCAGATACATGAATCAAGAAACAATATAAAGGAATAAAAATTAACGTCTCGGAATTGCAGAGTTCTGTAAAACTACATTTTTCACTAAATTGTTGCTTCAAACGTGAAAATTTTTACGAAAGCTACGTCCCTGAAAACGACATCAAAAGGAAATTTCTCATTTGACGGAACCGGAACAAAACATTCACCCTCTGATTTCAAACCAAACGTGTTCCTTCCCTCTGAAAACAATTCCGCGAAGGTTCAAAACCCTAAACATGAAAGGAAAAAAGCTCTCTGGGTTAAAAAAAAAAAGTTAGGTAAAATAGAGAGAGAGAGAGAGATTAGGCCTGGGTTACCCATCAATCAAACATCAACAAAAACGCCTACTAGACTAAAAACCATAAACGTCAATAAACAAAAACCAACGTCACAGATTGAAAAGAAACAACACATATCATTACCAAACAGCCAAAGAAACAACAGAAATCGTTTCCAAGGAAAAAAAAGAAAGAAAGAAAGAAAGAAAACCCAGTTTACCTCGTTCAAAAGCCGCATCCTCCTCATCAAATGCCCAAATGGGTCTTCGTGAGATGAAATTAAACAGAGTAAAAGAAACAAATAATGAAGAGAAAGAGAGAAACAAAACGTTTCAACAGTGACTGGCAAAGAGTGACCCCTAAACTGCAATCAATGAACAAGGAAGATAACAGAGCTTATATAGACAAAGTGAAGAGAAATGGATGAAATGGAAGTGAAAGTGCGAGATGGGTCGGTCCAGATTTGGCCAGTGAGCCATGCCTTAGAGAGTTAGAGTCCCATTCCAGAGTGACAATTGCACGAAATAGAAGTTGTGAAACTGTGCGATGCGTTTTGGACTCTATTTCTTCGATTGATATTATATATAACCAAAAAAACAACCGAAGACAAAGGAATGGAAGCGAGAAGAAGGCGGTTTTATTTAGGCGGTTTGATGTTTCCTACAGTACAGATGGAGGGAATGGCGCGTGATGGCGCGTGTAGAAAACTTTTATATGGACAGAGATAGAGGAGGAGCTCAAGGGAGAGTGGAGACGTTTTCCACGCAGATTTCCTTTTAACAATCACTGTCCTTTTAAACTTAAAATATTAACTATACATTTTTAATAATAAAATTATTGCTTGCATTGCCGATTAGATCAAGAAGTTTGTTATAAAATTTGAGGTGGTTGTGACCATAGAAGACCTCGTATTTGTTTTACTGTGATAACAATGGGTTATTATTCAAGTAAAAAGAAATAAGGTCTCATCAGAGGTCTAAGCACTTACTTAAAAAGTATTACCTAATCAGAAAGATAATTGATAGAGGTAATATAAAGATAGAGAGAGTGCTTACAGATTAGAACATTACTAATCTTTTGACTAAGCTATTTTCTCAAATAAAATTTGATTCTAGCGTACTCGTATGTGGTATTAGATACAAAAGTGATTAACTTTAGTACAAGTGAGCGGATATATGAATGTTAGTTTTCAATCTTATCAGGATGACTTCAAATCTCAATTAGGTTATGTTTTCATACTAAATCGTATAATTTATTATTTATTATTAATAATTTATTCAAATATTTCTCAATCTTTTAATAATAAGTTAAACCGGTAAGACACGAGCTTTAATGTTCAAAATATTCAATCAATATTAAATCGTCATAAAATCAACTAAAAATTAAATAAAATTAAAGAAATTGAACTATAATTAAACAATATTATCCTTTAGAAGAATCTAAAGTTTAATTTAAAAAGAAATTTGATTTACAATAATTTATTAATTTACAAAAACTAGCCGTTAATTAATAAATTGATCGATTTTTAACGACAATAGTTATTAAAATAAATCGAACCGAACAGTTAGACGGTTCAAAGTTTTTACGACCGAACCTATTGAGTTTTTTAATCGTTTACATGTCTTATTTAGAAGTATTATTTTCAACAATTTTGTAAATAAAAAAGTTTTGTTTTAATTTAAATTATAAATTCTTGTTTTTTATTTAAAAATTAATGACAATCAATAAATTATCAAATTTAATATGAAACAAAAAATAAATAACACGATTTCTAAATATAAAAAATCTAAAAAAATTTAATCATTCATGAATTTTTAATAAAAAAATATATTTAAATTTTTTTGCCACAAAATTATGATGTTGTATTTACCCATTACTCCTCACATGCTTTGACCTTTTCTTTTTCTTTTTTCTTTTGCGTTGTCTTGATTACATTTAACATTCTCTTCTTTATCTTTTTTGTGTTAGAGCTTTGGTATGCACTTTCTTCCAGATGTGAATGGTTTGTCTAAATTCCACTCGTCAAAACTCAAAAGAGTGAACCTTTTTCTTTAATTCATCGCGCCTTTTGGAAAAGTGAGGCTACTAGTACTAAGGCAAGGCCCCTCGGCGTGGGCCGCTTTTTCAGCGATTTGTTTTAGTTTTATGCTTTTTTGGAGATGGTATCTCTCATAGACCCGGGATCACATCTCCTATTTCAATTATGATATTTTTATTATATTCTATTAAGAATATATTTAATTTGATTGTTAATTAATAAAATGGGACAGAATGTAATAACACATTTTTATCATTTAGAAAGCAGTTTTATAATGGAATGAGATGGAAGCGGAAGGTTTCATGTTACGTTTCATTTCATTATAAACAGTAAAAATAAGAAACATCTGATTCGGAAGGTTTAGGATATAACGTAAATTAATAAATATACACTACCTAATATATCCTAAATAATTTTTCGTAATATTAATTATTTCTCCTTACCTTAATAACAACCAACACATTTCTATATATTTATTAGTTGTTTTCCGTAATACCAATTATTTTTTGTAATCCTAAGTATTTCTCTTTGCCATAATACCAATTATTTTTATATAAATAAAAATACAAATAAATTATTTTTAAATATAAATTACATAGAATATAATATAATGCAATTTATTAAATAATTAATAATAATATTTTATGTAATTAATAATAAATTGTAATTAATTAATAATAAATATTAAAATTTTATTATTTTAAAATAGAAAACATCCAAAAAATTATTTGTCATGGGTCACAACTGTGTCTTTTTAAGGACGTGATTTTTGTTTTAAAATCATAGCGTTAAACTTCCTGCAACAACCATTTTAATATAAGGGATATAATAGTCATTTATTAAACATTACATTTTATTCCATCGCTCTTCTAAACAATATTTCACTACATTACATTATTAACCCTTTCATCCTACCCAAATAACTTTTCACTACGTTATATTTCATTCTATTATAAACCGTTATATTCCACTCTATTCTATTAATTAACATCCAACCAAATAGGCCCTAAATTTTATCCACATATTTACATGAACCCTATATAAATGTATGGATGAGATTTAATAAATTATAGTTTAAATATCATAAGTAGAACGAAGGATTTCATGTGTAATCTAAGCCTAATTACTTCTAATTAATATATTATGATATTTGAACTCATAAATTCTTGAGATTTAAAGACATTATTTATTACTAAATTAAATAATCTCTATTTTGACACATTAAAAACACAATACGAGTATTTCTTATGTCATAGCCCATTGAAATAATGAAGGGGCAACCATTCGATGATACAAAGCCAGTCCAAGTTTCTTCTGATGTTGCAGGATCTTCACAACCTCGACTCTTAAAAAGTCAAACTACTTTATTTTTATTTTATTTTTTATTAATTATTATATTTATTAATACTAAAAATTATATTTCAGTTTATTTTTGTTTATATCCAATTTAAAAATAATAGATAGAATTTGGTTCAATTAAATTGTCAAATTATACTTAAAATCAAGAGAGTCAACTTAAGTCAACTCGATCAAGATATGATTTAGTTAAGTTTTATAACGGAAAAGAAAATTATTTTTAACCTAAACCTAACTTGAGCCATTGTATAATTAGTAACCATACAAAACGTGTATAATTGAATTAAAAAGTGTATATTAATTTAGTTATTTATTAATTAAACATGTTTGAAATGTTATCAGAAATAATTTTCCATTTAATTAAGAGTAAAATTGTGTATTATTGAATTTTCTTAAATTTTGAGTATCAAGCTTTCTTTCTCTCAACTCTTCAATCATTTGATAACCATAATTATTCTTTGATAAATTATCATAAAATTTGATCAATTATTTTATTTACACAAATGATAACTCGAACTTAGAACAACAACGAAAAAATTAATGATTGGACCCCAAACTTTTCTCGGAAGTTAGAATTATTAAATGAAAATTTGTTGGCGTTTAGTTGTGAGTAAAAATTAGAATTCTTGAATTAAAAATTTATGGAGTTTATTTATGAATATTTTTTAATTACGTATAGTTGCGTGGATTAAATGGAAGTGTTAGAATTAGGTTAAGGAGTTAGAAGATATTAGAGTAAATATGAAAGGGTAAGTTTGAAATATTAGAGTAAGGGTGTGTGAGTGAAGAAAGAAGAAGACGTGTTTGTGAGGTTAAGAAAGAAAGAAAAGAAGAACCTAGAAGAAACTAATAAGAAAAGAATAGAAGAGAGTTGTGTATGGTAAGAAAGAAAAAGAGAGAAAATCGTAGAAGAAACTAGAAGAAGATAAGAAGAAACCTAAGCATAAAAGAGGAAGAAGAATACTCAGTTAAGTTTTTAGGTAACCTTTATTTATTCTTCTTGGTTTTGATAGAAAAAGGAAGTAGAGAAAATAGGTTATGTGCTAAAAATGAAGAGAGAAAGAAGTGAACCGAGATTATCTTTTTTAGATTTTTATGAACTTTTAACTAAATCTTAGTTCTTCTAGCTTAGATAAACTAATAATAGATCAAGTCTAAGCTCATTTTTTGAATAATAGAGTTTTATGGAAGTTCTATTCGCATATGATGTTTGAATGAAAATATGTTTGTTTGAAGAGAACCGAGAAAGTCGAGGGCATGAACAAGAGGAAAGACAAGCTTGAACTTGGAGTCACAAGTAAATAGATGGATAATATGTTTATAGTTTTTTGTGATGATGTGTTGTATTATTTGATTTTATGTGTATAAATGCTTGTATTGAATCATTGTGAATGTGAGAAAAATGTTTTGTGAATTTAATGTCATGTTTGCTTTACAAGAATTCTACTGCTTTGATGTTAATGAAAAACAGAAAATTTAAGAAGCATGAAAATATGAATATGATATGAAATATGTAAGCATCGAAAATTTGCTTGTGTGGGTAAGAGAGATACCATTTCGTTCATGACATGCACGTTGACCTATAGCCTTCTCTCGGCTGCCCGCTTATAGCATATGAGCTCCGAAAATTAAACTCATTTCGTTCATGATGTAAACTTTAGTTTCGCCATTCTGTTTTATGGGATTCTCTCGAGCCCTATTGTTGTGTACTTTGTTGTGATCTGCTGAGTATGATTTATGATTGAATGCTTTGTTTGATGATTGTAAAATATATCATATGGATTATGTGACCGTAATTTAAATTAAGTGTTCAGTGAACTGGATTGTTGTATATAAATATGCTTGGTTGTGTGTATGTGGCTCATCACCGATGGCTATAAACTTTTTAGCCACTGAACTTCGCAACTCACTCTATCATTTTCCACTTCTTAGGTGCAAGAATCAGCAGGCCAATAGTGAACCTTGCAAAAATTTTAGCTGACTCCAAGAATTTCTATCTTTTGCAACTAAGTTAGTTCAAATACCTTATGTAACTTTGAAATCATGCATTCATGATTGTATTTTTGTATTATGCTACTGATTCGACTCTTAATTTGTAATTGAAGTTATGTAAAAAAACGTTGCGTTGATTGAGAAATAAAACTCTGTTTTGTTTGAGAAATGACAGTAAAAATCTCAGAGTTTCTCTTTTGAATATATGCATAAGTTTTTTCTCTGTTAAGTGTCAATTGTGGTTGGAAATAAAATTGTTAGTTGTGTGATGGCTTTTGGATGGGTTTTCTTTAAGTAAATTGTTTAGTGGGAGTTTTGTATGTATGGTTTATGTTGTTGGTTTCGGGTCTTGTGATATTGTGTAAGGTGTATATTGACAGTAGAGA
>JAOQMS010000004.1:2775480-2793092 GCA_027563885.1 Erythroxylum longipes | reverse complement strand
TACTATTACTATTTTTGGTGATTTTATTGTTAACGATTTTTGTAAGATATTATTAGCTGATGTTATGATCATTTAATATTTAGTTGAGTATGTAGATTTATAAATTGAGTCATTTATGTTTTATACAAACATATAAATTTTCATTTTATATTTTTATATATTGTCGATTTATTGAAGCCCTTTTTTTAATTTCGCCTAGGGCTTATAAAACAATAAGAATGAACCTACCCGCCATGCGTTATGACGGGGTGATTCACACGTCATCCACCCTGCCAATGATAATAGCGGGGTATCTTAAATCTAGAACCCCGCTTTCTTTTTAGCATACATTACGGATGGAATTTTTTTTTTATCACACGCTGAGAATTTAGCCCCGAACTCTTCTCTCCGCCGCTTAGGCCATCTCTGCTCCGCCCTCTCTCTCTCGCGCTCAGTGCACTCTATTCTGTTGAATTAACATTTTAGGTATATTATATTTCGTATTTTTCAATTGGATCGCCTTTGAAAAAAAAAAAAAAGGAAAACCTCCTAGTTGGTTCAGTTAGGCGTTAAGCAACAATGGGGCGAGCTAAGAAGGGTCCCAAGTTCGCCGCAATGAAGAAGATGATAACCTCAAAAGCAATTAAGCAGTTAGTTCATTCTCTATTTTGAGCTTTATCTTCATTTTCTTCTTTAGTTCCCTTATTTAATATGTTATTTTATTCAGACACAAAGAGGAGGTGTTGAATCCGAAAAAGAAAGATCTTTCTAAGTTAAATCTCCCGAGAAATGTGTAAGTCTCTGTAAATCTCGCTCTTTTCATGGATATTGATTCTTTTATCGATTTTATTGCTGTTAATTATGTGCCTTTTTGGGTTTGCTTTGAAAAACAGGCCGCAAGTTTCTTCGGCGCTTTACTTCCGATACAATACAGCTTTGGGGCCCCCATATAGGGTTTTGGTGGACACCAACTTCATCAATTTCTCCATCCAAAATAAAGTAAGATTTATTTGGGGTGCTGTTTTCGTTTCAGTTTCTCCTTTGTAATCATGGTATGGTGTGTTTCGTACATGCAAAGAGGTTCCGATATTTATCCACTGTGCTTCTGATTGGCTCATTGTAATGTTACCATGAAATTTTAATGGCCTACGAAATTATTTGCACTAAAATTCCAATCTTGACTCTCTTGAAAGAGGGAAAACAAAGATGTGTGAAATTTTAAACATGATGCTTTGTATACTTGTTATAATACTAAACTCTAATAGTTGCTTCTTGTTTTTGTGTAGTTGGATTTGGAGAAAGGCATGATGGACTGCTTGTATGCGAAGTGTGAGTATATTAATTTTTTTTCTTCTTTTATCAGAACTTGGATTTTGATATGTGTTGTTAAATCTTCTGGTCGCTAATGGTATGTTAGTGGTTAAACTTGAGCTTGTAAATGAGCTGGGGCAATGTCTTTTTTTTTTTCTGGTGCATATTTTAAGACGATTCAAAAATTCTACCATCTGATTGTTGTGTAAACCTTTTAATTAATGGGAAACTCTGCAACTTATCAGTATTCTGATTGATTTTTCCCATCTCTTGGCTCCAGGTACACCTTGTATCACAGACTGTGTAATGGCAGAGCTTGAGAAGCTAGGCCAGAAATACCGTGTGGCTCTGAGGTACAAATAACCCTTGGGTTTTTAATATAGATTTGATGTCCTTAGCGTACTTTGTCTTTTTCTTTTAAGAAGCTTATCTTATGCTCTTACAATGCATGGCTGGTTCCGAATTGATCTCAATTTGCATTTTGATGTGACCATCTCAGCTGATCATTGGTAATGATTTTCGATTTCCAGCTAATGGACCTCAACTGATTCCTTGTTTCCTTTTGACAGGATTGCGAAGGATCCGCGGTTTGAGAGGCTACCCTGTATTCATAAAGGGACCTATGCTGATGACTGTATAGTTGATAGGGTCACTCAGGTGGATATTTCACTCACTTCCTATTTTTTACACTCTTTCTCTCAATAAGAATGGATTTAGCAATGTAAAGGGACCTGTCTGTAGTTTTTCTAACTGCAATATTCTTTTTGTAACATTGCTTCCTTGTTATGGTAACAGCACAAATGCTTCATTGTTGCTACATGTGATCGAGATTTAAAGCGAAGGATAAGGAAGGTAAGTTTGAAACAGATGCTTCTTGCAGCATTGTGTATCAAACTGTGTTTATTCATAATTTTGATTATCTACTTGCAGGTTCCTGGTGTGCCAATAATGTACATTACTAAACATAAGTACTCAATTGAGCGGTTACCTGAAGCAACAGTTGGTGGAGGTAAGGCAGCTTTTGGTTAATCATAGTCGGAAATAGCAACCTTACTTTGAAAATGCTCATTCTACATCATGTGGGTTGGTCTTGTATGAGAATATCATCAATCAATTAATAAGCATCATTGCTGTCAGTTTGATGGTTGTAGTAATTGCTTCGATTGGACTTTTAAGTTGTTAACTTGGTTTGGAATTGGCTTGATTTTAGTTCTCCTTTTTCTTGATTTAGAGAACAATCTGATATTTATTATGTTCCATCCTCCATTGAAGGGTTCTAACCCACTGGTGTGTTTCGATGCAGCTCCAAGATTTTAATATATCTATCAAGAAGATTGTTGAAGAGTTTGACAAATCGAAATAGAAGATGCCAATATATGTATCAAGTAATTGGGGATTTGAGAAGATTTTGATGTAGCATTTGGAGATCGGAAGAGAGCAGAGTTTGCAGAAAATTCTTCTGAGGGTTTGATGTCTAATTTTTGGGGTGTAATTTACACTTGCTATCATGATAATAAAATCTTTAGTGGAAACTAGATTTTGTTATGGATGTTTCCTCTGGAGATGACTTCGTATAACTTCTCGCACTTGTTCAAAATCCGTGTTAAAAAGCCCCAACTTGAATATTTCGTTTCCAACATAGTGGAAGAGATTATGTTCTTGTATAGTCATAGGGAACGCAAAATTATTGACTTGAAGTTCATATTAACCTGAATTCTGGACTGAGTTTGAGCGTTGAACTCGACGGTCTCTGGCTTCATGTCACCCATGATCTGACTTTTTGTGCTTAATTGTTTTGTGTCACTAATGTCTCTTTTCTGAGATTTGTTAACGAGTCAGTAGGATCTTTTTCTTCTGAAGTTTAGCCTCAGAGAAAGATTGTTTCAAGTGCTGATCACTTTACAGAGACTGTAGAATGAGCGTGAGAACGAAGAAAAGAATCCAGGTATACATTCAATCTTCAGGAGACTGTTAGTTGTTATAAAGATGAGTAAGCTACTACATACACCTGCCCCTCGCATACATGATACACAATTACCTGCCAGAAAAAGAAAAAAGAAAGAAGACGGGGAAAAATCAACAATAAAAGAATCATCAAATTAGACCGCTACTTCCTCATAGAACTACAGAAGTAGCAAGTGTTGTAGAATTTGAGTTTTCCAATTCTTCATCTGGTGGTGGCTTTACGTACTTCCCTATAACCTTTTGGCGGCGTTTCTTCCTCATTCTATTCAATTTGTCCTTGCTTTGTTGCCTCCTCTTCTCTTTCTGTCGATTGCGTAGATTCCGCTCCTTGTCAAAGACACCTTGCCAGACGACTTCTCCAGTTGATGGCCATAACCACCTTCGCTTCGGTCGGTCTGAATCTGCCTCCTCAGCCAAGTCCTCGTCCACGCTTTTTAGAGTCGTCAGGGAAAACCACTTGACCCACATTTTGCCTCTTCGGTTCTCCAACTTGTGCTGTTCTTGAATCAATCCAGTCTCAGGGTTCACATATACAATCTTCCTTGCACCGTGGTATGCCCATACATTTACTAGTAGCTCAAGAATTCGAGAGTAGCAATGCTTATCCTGCAGAATATTGAAACACTTGTAATTAACACTATAGTTTTATATGATAAAATAAGACCAAACTGTAATCTAGTAAGAAAAGAAATCAAATGTCTAAAATTATGATCAAGTTACCTTGTACAGACTAAGATAACAGTACCCACTCTGATGGTGTTCATCATACATTTCTGCATCCAGGGCATCAACAAACATTCTGCACAAAAGGCAGGTCAATTGAGTAGAGCTTTCTAACCTTATTCCACTTGACAAGCTTCAACTTCCGAGTTAGGAGCAAGAAAAGTCACTTATCATACCTTGAGAACATCACAAATTCCAGGAAAGATTTTGTTGGCAAGGCCCAACTTGACATGACAGACCATGTATCACCATCATTTGGCATTAGTGGCAAAGAACTGAAATGAAGCTCGACCCCGTACATCTTTTTGAAACACCCGGAGAAAGCCAACCTTGAGCAAACGATGAAATTAAAACATCAGCCAAACTCCAAATAGAGATGAGAAACATGATTATGTTTCTCCAATTTCCAGATTGTACAATGAACAAGACAATCAACTAAAGGCCTCTCACCTGCAATTTCCTGCATTTATAGCATCACAGAATGACCAAAAATCCTGCTTCAAGTGATTTCTCGGATCCACGTCCATGCGAGCCCAAAAGTAGAGTGCATCACCATGTCTATCTGTCTGAATTGCATCTAACAATGCCTTTTCAGCAATCTTGGACAAAGATACCTGGTTACAACCCCGAGTTGGCAATTGGTGTTAAGACATTAAAGGAAGAACAAAATTGAAACAGTTGACTGATACTCCATAATTCCACCCAGATGTACCAGCAGCACTAATTTTTTGTTCACCACTGAATTTTCTAAGGTTCTCTGTAATGCCAAATGGATTATTTTCAGTATATCAGTTTCTCTTTATTCAAAAATGACGAGTCCACTAAGTTTTCCAACTGCTCTTACACAACAACTGGTAAGAAGAAATTAACATTCAGAAATATTATTAGAAATTCCACGTTTTTAGAGTGCTCAACTAAGAGAAATTTCCATATTTTAGAGTTATTTCTGCAAGAGACAACAGAGGAGGAATTTCACTGTGTCAGGTGGAACCTGTTGACTGGAATAAGGAATGTCAAATACTATATAGTTCAGAAATCTTATCATTTCTTTGCAATAACTATGTAGCTACTACAAAATACGGAGAATAAGATTTTAAACCAGTTTAAAATCCTTTTTCATGCATCTTTTTCTATACTCTAATGTCTATGTAAAACAGAGCTAAAAAAGGAAACTATTACATAGCGAGGAAATATAGCAAAGGATGACACAAGATCAAGATTGCAGAATACCTTTCTGGCTGTTGCTCTCCAAGACTGAAACCCTATCCAAGCATTCTTATGAACACGATCAACCCTATTTGCAATTGCAAAAAATGCTCCATATTCACCTAGGATATCTCGGTAATATGGATTGTTAAGAAGTGGAAGGCGAGAGGATGCGTCAATGTCATCCGTCCTAGGTCTTCTACCTTTGGTTGACTGCATGCAGCAGTCAATGATTTAATATCTAATTGGAAACAATAGATACCAGTAACTATAACTGCATATTATTTAGAATATTACCGTTTAAAATAAACATACAAATATTTAATAGATGAATAAAGAATGACATAACAGGATACTTAAAATTAAGGGCATACGGATTTTTCGCCCCACTTTTTACTCAGTAATAGTAATTTCGTCACCCAGGCAGAAGACTCACCAATCCTATTCCTCGATAAAGTGAGCCAAGGTGAAGAAAAGACCAGGTCCCTTCTCCAAAATATGGTTCATATATGCATAAGGGTTGACCTGTCCTCTCAAGTTCACCTTCGTCCCTCTCATGCAAGTCATTCTTAGACCGATCAGCCCTTTTGGCACTTCGATATACTTCCTCCCATGTCCCATGAGGTTGGTCAGTTCTATCCTTTAGCTGTATAATATCTCAAACAATATTAACTTAAGACTGAAGGATAATCTCATTCAAGAACAGTCATGAAAAATTACCAGTTCAAATACCTTAATTGGCTACAAGGATTCTTACCTCTTCTTCTTCTTTTCTTTTTCTAATATTAAAGATTTCATTATTTTTTTCTTCCTCCCAAATGCCATATGAAAATGAATCATCCATAGCAACTGATGAACCAAAGCTCTCTCTTTGAGTACGGTTCCACATCTCTTCAAACTTGTCTATAAATCCAGAACTTCTCAAAGTCCTATCCTCATATGTTGAATTAAAAAATTCTTCAAATAGATTCCAGCGCCATTCTTCTTTCAGTTTTGAAGGGATATCTGCAACAGATTTTGGACTTGCAACTTCTGATGGTAATTTGAGAACATTAGAGAGTAGATAGGCATATCCCTCAATACTTTCTCGAACCATGAGATTTTTAGCAGACTGCTTTCCTAATGAACCAACATTATGTGCTGCAGTTGATGGCTTTTCTTCAGAGATAATCTCCAACATAATCTGACTCAGAACCCCTATGTTCTCCTTCGGGAAAAGATATCCATTAACCCTGTCATGGACCTAATTGTTATTGTCAATACAGTCAGTACTTTGCTCAAATGTCATCAATTGCAACAACTAAAAAAGGAAAAAAAAAAGTCTGTTTCAGTACTTATAATTCTTAGTAGATTAGGTAACACGTGAACATTCAAGAACAAGATCGTAAAATTTTCTACTTTGTAAACATATCATATCATAAACTAAGAAAACCATCAACTCTGCTGGTTCTCTAGTCTTCCACTATCACATAGACTGCTTGGGCATTCACAGCAGAACTAAAACTGATCTTGTCAACTTATGTGAAGAGGATTTATTCTGAAAAGTAAAACAAAATTTCCATAATTTTGAAATGCAAAACTACCATAACAAGATGAAAGTATTAAAGATTGATGTGCTTGGATATCATAGAGAAGTGAAATGTGAAAGTGAATGAATGCAGTAGTAACAGAATGTAATCTGGTTAAACATCTGAAGAAAATCGCAATATTCTAGAAGCAGAATATGGATAGAACCAAAATTGAAGGCAAAAAAACCGAATTATTTTGATTCTACGAGTGAGCTTAAGAATGCAAAATCCTCTCTGAATGTAATATGTGTCCAGAAGAAGACTAAAGAAAAAGCAGCGATTAGAAACATACATATTCCTTGATAATGGAGAGGTCTGGAGCCACAATTGGTTTCCCAATACACATAGCTGTCAACAGAACTTCAGGAAATGACTGCTCCTCAAAGAACGATCCATAAATCACAAAATCAGCAACTTTTAGAAGACCCAACAAGCCCCCCTCAACAGTTATGTGCTTCACCGCACCTCTTGGATAACTCAAGTTAGCAGCAATAGCCTGTGAAATAAATTCAAATATTGAGATAGATTTTCATAACAAATAAGCTATATGCTGAAAGTGAGCATCCAAAACACACCTCTACAGCCAAACTGTAACTATTAGTTGAATTCCCACTTAATACAAGTATTTTTGGATGAGAGCTTGAACTATAATCAGATGGAAACTCCCAGAAAAGTGGTAATAAAGCCTGTAAAATTAGTGCATGCTCCAGCCACAAACCCTTGTACAGAAATTGGCTTCCCACCACTGCGATCACAGTATCATCAGGCCCATAACCCATCCTCATACGTGAATTCTCAGATGCTATTGTACTCTCTGCTGCCCATGGTTCAGCTGGAGAGCCCGGAATCACATAATAATTTCCAGCATCAAAAGCAGAATAAATCATCTGTTCAATAAATGGATGATCCACGCACTAAATCAAACGAGTAATTTAGAATACTTAAATTGACAATTCAAATTTGAACTACATTTCCTGATATGAACATTTAAAACTGCTAGAAAGTACCAATAAGAATTAGGCTAAAGTCCAAAAGAGGATACTTTAAACACATACTGGAAGGAAATGGTTAGGGAAGACAACGACAGAAGCACGGTTGAAAACTTTCTTCCAGTCATTCAAAACGTCAATCTGCCCAGATGAGATGTACTTTCTTGAGCGCAAAGCAAGTGCTTTCTCATGGATTGTCCATATGACAGGTATGGTCTTGAAAGGTTCCTGCATTAAACTGTAACAAGTGAATTCAAGTTAAGTACTTAGACAAGCAAAACACCATAAACTTGCATTATTGTAGGAATGATATCCTTGAGTCATGATGTGCTGTTAAACTTGCATTTAGAATTAGACAATTTTCACTGCAGAAAAGAGAACTTCTATCATGTTTACAGGAGGAATTTAAAACTATGATATATCAAATAATAAGAATGCTGAAAACGTGCAGGGACTGACTTAAACTTCTGGAGGTACATATTACCTAGAAATGATGTTTCTGGCCTCAAGAGAAAATACGAGTATGCCCTCAAAGCTGCAGAAAGATATCCCCAAATCAGTTATGAGAGAAACCACGTTCAGTTAAATTGAGAAGGGGGTATTCTAAAGCAGTAACTAATTGGCTATATCTTCTTGATATACAGAGATTTTGAATCTCACAACGCCATTTTTTTTATCACATTATAACAAAGCAAACAAAATACTAGCCCAGCATATAAGGATAAGGTTCACATTGATAGTTTTCATTTTTCCATATATTTGTTTTTGCTAACTAAACATAAGAACTCGGCTTCACTCATAAAAATGCTATACTAAATGTCATCGTGCGTTGGAAATTGCATACTTCAACCAATCAACAGCATTCTCCATCTTGTTACTGATTTGAGAAATAGTAACAGGAACCCCGATGTTCTTCCAAACATTGCGTACAGGACCATCTGTTTCTGAATAAACCTGCCAAAAATCACATCAACTAAAGAAAATCAGACATAACTTAATGTTACAAGTAATGGATAATGGCATTAACAGACAAAAACCATAGAGCAACTTTTTGTCTAAATAAACTTAGCTTTCTTTAGCACTAATACTCGTAATCATTACTCGGAATTAGTAATTTAAACATATCAATGAAATAACCTGAATCTCGTAACCAATCTCTCGCAGTGCGGTTGCAACAGTCACCATCAACAACTGTTGGGGACCAGCCGACAGATCCTCAAACACCTATTAGTGGAAAAGGAAATGAAATCAAAACAAATCAAAATAAACGATATTTTCATTCAACAAAATCAACTCTACCAAGACAACAATTTGAAACAGTGAGAAAGATCCATTACTAATAGAAACTGACCAATGCAAGCTGAGGCTTCCTGTAACCAAACCGATGTTGCGTCGTATTGAAGGTGGATGAAAAATTGAGCTCCTTAGCTTCCTTTTTAAATTTCTCTAAAAGTCTGGAAGGCTCAAATCTGATATCATCTCCAAAATCAAAGCTACCCATCTCCTTCAAGTACATCAAATCCTCGGAAACCATCCCTTTCTTCAGCTTCCAAGAATCGTTCGAATTCTCGCTCACAGAACCGGGCAAGAACATCTGGAAGAGAATGACAAAGAAAAGGAAAACCGCGAAGGTACAGACCAATTGCAAGTAATCCAACTTCTTGAAAAGCAAGAAACGAGAGAATCTCGATCTGGGTCGCTGCAAAAAAGCGTGCCTATCGGTTCTAGTAGCTGAAGAAGAGCGAAGAAGGCCGTCCCTTTTCAAGGGAAGCCCAGTCTCTAAAGATCCCATTCACTACAACCCCATTAAATCAGCTCACAAATTCACCACAAGAACATGCAACAACATCCAACACTAAACAAAACCCACGCAACAACACCAACCCCTGCCCACGAACGCAAGCAACTCCGATTGCAAGAGAAAGCTTGTGACTTGAGTCAGAGATGGAGCTAGAGAGAGAGAGAGAGAGAGAGAGAGTCAAAAGAGTGAAAGGTCAAGATGGTTTTCACGTGGACTTCGTCGTCTCTTCCCCGTCCAAAAAAAAAAAAAAAACAGTGACGGATTATTTAAAGAATGAAGAATTAAAGAATGAAAATAAATACATTTTTTTCCAAAGAAAAATAGATTAAAGAAAACGAAAAAGACTTCTTCAAGAAACGGAACAGAAGCAAAGCAGCTCTCTTGTGACTTGGGGCAGCTCGAAAGAGCCTACCGATTCGTGAGGGAAGTTAAGCGAATCTAATTCCAACTCCTTGTTTATAGCGATTCGTTGTCTTTATTTATAATTTATATTCTGAATTTTTTATTTTTCACATCCTGAATTTACATATGTCGGTTGCTATGCTACTTTATTTTTTTATACATAATTTAAAATCTTCTAAAAATGGATAATATAATATTGTTTTCCCATTTTTTGCGAGTTAAGATAAATTTCCAGATCTCACTGGTTCTGACATGAACGTATTAATTTCAGATATGCAGACGAAGTACGACGACGTTTGACCCGATTTGTTAAGAAAATTGTGGATTTTGATTTTTTCTAATATTGTCTGACAAAATCACTGATATTTACTGGATTTCTATATCCTTCTGGTACCTACTACATTAGCTATTACTACTGGTCTTACCCAGATGGTGGACTAGAGGAAGAGGAAGAGGAAGAGGAAGTGTTGTCTAGCTAAGGAACATCGACCATGCCACCAAAGAAAAGGACAGGATACTGTACAACAACAACTAATAAGAACTCTACAGATTCACGTTTCTTCATTGAAAAAGAGAAACCGAAAAGCAAACAAATTCATTTATAGAGGTTGCTGTTACTTGTATTTACAATTCATCGCCGTTCAATAATTGATTCGACTCCACCAAACTAACGTTTTAGAGTTACGCTTTAAGTATGCAGTTGCACATCAACTGTATAGCTGCCAACATTTTCAACGTCTATTGTTGTTTATCATATAATAATTTATATGATTTATAAATTATTACATAGACAAAATGATTTACCTAAGAGATACCTGAACAATAGTGATTGTACTTCTCTCGTTACAAAAAATAATAATAATTTTAGCATGTTCATACGAAATTGAGTCTTTTAAGAAAGGTATGGTTAGTAATGCATGTTATCCAAACAAAAACACCAGTGGGTGAAGACATTTGGTGGTTCTATTGGATTAAATCAACCTAAAAAGCACCTTGGTTTTATCACGCAACCGATAACGGAAGATACCTCAATATAAGAATAATCATCATCAATCCAGATGGTATACCACATGCTTTTACTTCATAGTCTGAAGTTGCTTTATGTGCAAACCCCTGAACAACTCATTTCTCACAGCCTGGCATTTGAATTTGTAACATCCTGACGAATATAATGCTGATTGGGTAATCAAAAGCTTGACCCAAAGATGGTAAATTCACATCATATGCAGAATTGAAGTTAAAACTATTGGAGAACTAGCTCTAGTTCTTGAGAATGACAAAAATACTCGAGACCATGTCTCCAAGACATCAAACACAAGCCATCCACCAGACTAACTTCATTACCTTCACACACTGGAGTTGGTTAGAGACCATGTCTCCACATTATAAAACTATCCATTTTACATGTACAAAACGCTCATATTCAGACCCGAACTGGAGGAAAAATTATAACTTTAAACAATTTGACTAACTAATTACCGAGAAAAGTACTTACATCAACAATCGCTGGAGACATTAACAGGCACTTCATAGGAATGTCAATAGCGGTGAGAACGGTATCATTTATGAGACAGAGCCAATCTTCAGCTTTGACGACTTCTGCTTGACAAAGAACGCGGACAGTACGCTTTTAGTCTGAACAGGGGCTCGAACAATTTCACGCCTTGAGTTATCAAATGACCTGAATGGTTTACTACTGTCCAGCGGTTCCTGCAAAGAGAAAAATATTTTAAACTTTTTTTCTGTTCTGAACTTTTTGATGTAATGTCTGAACCATGTCACTGCTCACATATTCAGACTCATTCAGATATACAAACTATTCTATTACATGAACACGAGTCATGAGTTGAAGTGACGATGTTTCAAGTCTAGTACAAACTTTTTGCTTATCGCTACGTATACTTGCTTAACAGAATGATTTCAGAAGAATTGATGCAGATAAAAAGTTCAGAACTTCATTCCAAAAATAAGCCAGATTTGACATTTGGGTAGATTATCAACCGTGCACTTAAATGAAAAATGGGCATGTTTGTACTTTGTGTTCTAATTAATACAGGAATTACCCTGCGGAGGACACCAAATGATTGCATAGCTACACTGGATCCAGGGCTTCCACTAAATAGCTCGGCAGGAGCTCCCCTTGCGCTCTCCTCTTTATCTGTAAGCACAGGAGCTCAGATCATTACATAAATATCATTCTAGCCACTTTGCTGCAGTTGAATTTACTCTGCAAGGTAATTTTCATTTTTGCACGTACCTAGGAGTTCAAAAGCCATAGAAGATTTCCCGGAAATTTTTGAATCTTCATTGCTGCATTACGAATAGACTCATTTGTTCTCAGAGAAGGTCCTCAACAGCAAGTGTTATTTAATGAAAAGCCAGTTGTATCAGTGCTTTTAAGCAAAAAGAAATACTAAATCAAGAAAATTCATGCACTGACCTACTCCCTTTGAAATTAGACTTGGTTTCGGAGGCTAAGTGCCAAGAAAGTGTCTTTGCTGCAGGGGAATCTGATACAGAATATTCTGATAAGTAAAACTCCCTAACGAAGAAGAAACAGAAGGTGGATATGTAGACCAATCACAAGAAACCGAAGGTTGGAAGAGGTACCACGGTACATCATCATACCTGAAGGCTGCAAACAAGATGTAGCTTGGAAGTTCTTTTGCCTTGCATCAGTTTGTATGAGCGGGCTGAAGTGTACCTTCTTATTGACAGAATCTAAGAAGAAATGGAGAATAAATAGAAATAAGGTGGAGAAAATAATGCATAACCACCGACTGGAAATCACTTCCAGAAAAAGCTTACAAGTTACAAAAATAAAATTTTACTTGGTAAAACGTAATGCTTGTTATGTCTAGGAATAATTGCCAACAACTGCTGCTGCCTAAGACCTTCCTTGTCCGTATACATACGCCAATTGACAATTTCCTAACAATGGCAAAGTGAATGAGCTTTTATATATGTGCATCAAATTTTTAGTTCAATCAGAAAGCCACTCATCCCTACAGGCAGAGGAAATTTTACCTGATGTACACAAGAAACCTTTAGCTCCATGGTTGACGCGTCCAATGTTTGTTGTTCAAGCAGGTCATTCAACTTGTAAGCTACAGTGCCAAGGTGATCAACAGCGTTTACAAGGGCTCGAACAGCATAATCTTTAAGGTTGTCCAGCACCCTAATCCGTAACAGGAAATAGAGTTCTCGAAAATGAGAAATCAACTGACGCACAGATTCCACATTAATAAAAGAAGGATAAAATCGTCCTTTTGCAAAGTAACCAAATGTAAACCCGAATTCTTCGGTATTCAGTTCACCTATGACGTTGAATAACCAAAATCAACTATATCAGAGTATAAGGTTAATCATTCTTAGAATACAACAACGTATCGAAGAAAGGCATTCAGTAACTTCACTTCCAAGTCACATAAATGAAGCTTCTGTGCTCTAATCGAGCCAAAAGATAAACTAACCCGTGTAGATTCTAGTAACACTGATCTAAAATAGAAGAAATTCCTTACATCTGTTTCTGTTCGCTGTGAAGATAAGACTTCTCACAGTACTCCGCCGCAGAATACAGATGAGGCCTCAAGTTCTTGAGCTCCTACATCAAAATCAAAACCGAAAATCATTTGTAAGCACGGTTATTGAGTAGTCAGATACAATACAGAGGCCTGAAAATCAAAGCAAATCATTAAAGAAAAAGGATCACCTGCAGAGCCTTGACGAAGCTTTTGCTACGTTCCATGGATACTTCATCGAATATCATGGCCGGTGAATCCATATCTCCGTTACCGACTCCTCTCGTCGACTTAACTTACTAAAACCAAATTTGAAAGCGGAATCTAACGCGTAATGAGTAATGAGTATCGTGTTCGTTAGTGTGTAGATATTTATAATAGTGTGTGTGTGTGAGAGAGAGAGAGAGAGAGAGACACAGAGTGAAGTCGAAGCAACTTTTTTGGTGGTGGTGATTTTGGAGTTAATAAGAAGTGAAAATGACTGGAAGAGAAAAGGAGTTTTACTACGGTGGTGGACGGACTACACTGACACCGTGAGACTGAGACGGAGACGGGTGGTTTCCAAAGCAGAAAAACAAAAACTAATTAAACAAACGGCAACCGTCGTCCTTGTATGAAAGAAGCGTACGAAAAGACTGTATCGCCCATAAATATCCAACTTGGTCAACGACAGAGTAAAAAAATCTATTGTTGAAGTTTTTCTTTTCCTAATTTTCCGTTTTAAAATATAAAATAACTATTTAATGTTAAAATTTCATAAAACTCAATCGAAATAGTTCTAAAGACTCAATTTATCTTTCCGAAAATAATGTGGTTTTATTTAATTATTTAAATTTAAAAGATTATAATTAAAGTAATATTATTTTGAAAAATAAAATTAAAATGATATTACTTTAAAGAGTATTGGTCTGCTAAATTCAAAATTGAGCCCGGTTCAGTTGACAGAACTAGCCAGGCTGTGTTTATTGGTTCACCCGGGAAAAAAAAAGTAGAAATATACAGAAGTTGGTGAAGGATTCATGGATGTTGAATGAATAAATGATGTAGCAATGATTCAGGGAATCGCAAGAACGATGATAGGACTGGGACCCTTGATAGAGGAGCGGTGGCTACTGGCCCTGCTGGCTGCTGCCTGTTAATCATAAAGGAAGTTTGTTGTTAATAAATGGTCCCTGTGCTGTACGTGGAGTTCGCACTGTACAATAGCCACCACCCGTCGTCATCTATTTGGAACCATCACTTCACTCGAATATCTTGCAAGTCATCATGTGCACTTTCTTTTCTTACTGTGGACATGATGTTTAAGTCTAATCCAATTTAAATCCAACAAATTAAATTTAATAATTAGATAAAAATATTTCATAAATAAGATTTCAAATTAAATTTAAACACCAAAAATTCAAAACTCAATTTAATATAAAAGAGTAGTCTAATGTATCTTCCCATCCGTACATTATCAAGCTATAGCAAGTAAAAAAAGAAATTGAGTAAGATTAAACCACGATTTACCCCTCTACCACTCTCTCAGGCCGGAGTATGGGGCGCCTGGATAGGTTATTCCACCTTTGAGTGCAAGGAATGTCAATGCTAATGAAAAAGAAAATGGATTATGGACTCACATCTAACGTGAAAGCAGAAACTTAAACTTGCACTGAACTAATACATGTATATGCCTATGTACAAGATGATACATTTCATATATAGATTTCGTCTTCAAGTCCAAAAATGGCTAAATGCAGTGCACATTTGCCACAGCTTACACTTGAAATGTAAGAGGTCATTACTACAAAGCCATCGATGGCTGCCCAAGGGAGTTCTTATATGCCAAAGAAGCGGTCAAACTGAAGCTCGCAGATTCCACCATGAACCAAAATTTAGGAGGTTCTTTAATATCTCAGGTTGCTCTTTGAAGATGAGGATGAGATCTCAAAGAAACTCGGTTTTGGGGTTGAAGGACAACCCATAGACTGGATTAATTCCTCCATTGCTGCCACCCTAAACTTTGGAGGTTGATTGACAGCAATGTTGTGAACCTGGTGCTCGAAAATCTTCCCTTTGCTGTCAAGTTTGTACTCCGAAGTACCATCAAATCGACCGTGACTTTCCCATGGGACTCTTGGGATGCCATGCACGGTCCATCGAACCATGATGGCATTCTCTGCAGGCTGCCACACACTGCCTATGTCAACCCACAAAGCCCTGAAAAATATCCTTCCATGGAACCTCAGTGCCCAGAAGATTGATTTGTAGTTCTCAAGGCCAGCAAAGGTGTTGATTGGATCTTTAAACACAATGTCGTCCCTAGAAAAAGACAGAATACAGTGTTATAATTTCTTAACAGTAGCATATCTAAAAGAGTGACACATTCTAATTTGGCCTCCGGTTAAACTACAAGCACAAGGCAAACAGCTACCTCAATCCACCACCTGAACCACATAAAGTTACCAGAAATGGTCGCCAAATCAAGAACACATTTTTAAATTGACAGGACATATGGTGAAGAAATGCAACACTTGATTGCGAAGACTCTTCTGCAATTTCTGCATATACAATTATAATGGCAGATCTAAAGCTACGGATATTCTGGTTTTTAGTTGAGACTTTTCAATATTTACAACCATGTGAACTCCAAATAGAACACCAATGTCCTAAAAAAAACCAAGCCTTACAGTCCGACAGATGATCTTCAATTATCCTGATTGTGATCAACTTCTAATCTTAATGTTAAATCCCAATTATATTCATCAACAACGTTCACAGCATCTAAATCCAATTTCTTTATTTCGCTCTACAAATGGTAGAACCTGCTGTCATGCGACTATTTCAAGCAAAATTACAACATAGATACAACCAACCAAATACTTGGTCACCTAGCAATCAAAATATAAACACGAACCTGTATATATCAAAAGTAAGCTCCCTGTAAAAGAGCTCCGGAAACTCCTCTCTCAAAGTCCTAATAGCGTATCCCATATTTACGTAGTAATTCTGCTTCTCCTCTTCCTCTTTGCTCCGTTTCGCTTGCTTCACCGAAATCGGAAATTGACCGTAAGCCCAAACATTTTGGTTCATCCGCGAAATGTTGACGTCGCAATCTTTAACCCCAGCCCTAACCCTAGAGCACACAGCGAGGCTCTTGAGATTTCTAGATTTAGGGTTAGGATTGGAATTAAAGAGAATATTCGCAGTAGAGAACTCTGGAGAATGGAACAGCAGCGCCATTTTGCAATAAATATCTGATCGTCAAACAGACGTTTAGAGCTCGGTGAATCAAAACTTAGAAGATCATCTGATACAAGAAATTGCCATGTTTTCGGGTGGGAAAGGGAAGATGTTGATTGTTTGGCTAGCGAGAAAATGAGAAGAGTCGAAGAAAATCTGTTTGGATAATGTGTGTATATTTTGGGTATAAATAGAAAATATCCGGTAATTAAGATAAGAAGTCTTCTTATTGGTGCTTCCTATTTACGTGTCATTGTCTCGCCTAAAATTCCTGGAGACTCGACGACTTTAATTAATTATCAAAAATTCGAAATTTAATTTAAAATATAATTATTTAATAAAAATTAATTAATGTATTTTAGTTTATAAGAATTTATTAATTTACAAAAATTGATCGATTAATTAATAAATTGTTCAATTTTTAATAATAAGAGTTATTAAAGTTAAAAATTAAACTAAAAAATTAAAAACCGAACCGAAAATTTGAACGATTCAAAATTTTTATTATTGAACTAACTCAACAGACTTATGGTTTGTTTGGTTGGATGTTAATTAATTGAACGAAATAGAACAAAATGGAACGGAACGGAACAGAACAATTTATAATGGAATGAAACATAATATAGTGAAAAGTTGTTTTGGAGGAATAGAAGAGTTCATAATATAATGTAGTGAACTCTTATTTGAAAGATGGATAAAAGAAGTAATGTATAATAAATGACTATTATACCCCTGATATTAAAATAATTGTTGCAAGAGATTTAACGTTATGATTTTAAAACAAAAATTATGTCCAATAAAAAAGTCACAGTTGTGACTTGTTTTTTAAATATATTTCCTATTTAAAAATAATAAAAAGTTTAATAATTTTATTATTAATTATATACAATTTATTATTAATTATATTAAAAATATTATTATTAAT
>JAOQMS010000004.1:2742209-2756068 GCA_027563885.1 Erythroxylum longipes | reverse complement strand
AATTTGTTATGGTTATGCTAATTTATGTCATATGCATGCGTGATACGTTTATTTTGAGTTTTGAAAACTCATTAGAGTGTTGCTGGCTTTTTTAAAAATAATTCCATAGAAATTATTTGTTGCTTTACATAAAATAAACACGTTTCTTTATTGGTAATTATATCAAATGATAATGAATTACAAAATTTTAAATATTTTTAAAATTTTTATTTAGTGTTTAATTATTTTAACTTTTAAAAATTAAATAATTCAATTCAAAATTTTGCTTTTTATTAACATTATTTAATACCACTAAGATCATATTTATTTAGAAGAATTATTTGACGTCTTTTTTTCTATATTTTAAATATATAACTATTAATGAGTTTGTTAATTTTTCATCTTAATTGATAAAATTATAATTTTTCCTTTCATTTTTTACAACCTTATCATCCTTTATTAATGAATTTAGTTTTATCTTTTTCATTTAACTAAAATATATTTGTTTTATATATTCATTCGTTATAAAATCTTAATTTTTATTAACGTAACTTTAATTAATTGAATTTATTACTTTAATTATAATCTTTTTATTCATTTTTTATAATTTTATTCTCTTTTATTAATGACTTCGGTTTTATTTTGTTATTTTGATCAATATATGTGCGTTTTATATATTTATTTATTACCAAATCTTAATTTTTATTAATCAATTGAAATTCGTAACTTTAATTAATTAAATTGATCACTTTAAATTTTTATTTAAACGAAACTTTATTAAAAATTTCAAAATAATAAAAAGATTCTGGCCAACCCGAGCCCAATTAGGCTTTTGTTCAAATTCTGAGCTTATGTCCCAAAACTAAATCGGGACTCAGGCAAGTCTAGGCTCTTTTCCTTTCGGCCATCACCTGGCCCAAACCCGACCCAGCTTGGCCAGGCCATCCCTACCCCAACTAGATAGTTTATCACTTCCAATGTACGTTAGGGATCTTACCTCTTATGGGATATAACGTTTCATTATCAAATAACTCACAAACGTACGGAAAGAGCATGGATGGACCTGTGGAATGGTTTTCAAGGAGAGATTATCAATATTGGCAATGAGTGTGGATCGGACCTCGCCCAAATATTTATAAATATCTTTAAAAATGTTGTAAATATTAATTTTTTAATTAAAAATTTTATTTTTTCTAAATCTTTTAAATTTGAAACCGAATATAAAATCTAATCAATTCGAATTTTATTTATTAATAAATCTACTAATAAGCCTTTATCTTCAAAATCTCCGTCTACATTTGATCTATCTACACATGATCCATGTAATACATTAGCCAAGACATCGCATAATCTTGTCCAAGAGTCAGGATAAAACAAAAACAGGTATTCATATTTTCCCCACCGACCATCTTCTATAAAACTCACGATCTGCTGCGTTCTTATTCCACAAGTGAGAATCACATATCTAGCAAGCTTCTCCAATGGCAGAAAAGTCGTTACTCGCATTGCCTATCGTCTTCTTAGCATTCTTAATGCTAGGAGTAGGTTCAAATGCAGGCAAAATAGCAGTGTACTGGGGTCAGAATCTACATGAAGGAAGCTTAGCGAAAGCTTGTGCCACAGGAAACTACCAGTTCATCAACATAGGCTTCTTACTAGCTTTTGGCAATAGTCAGACTCCTACCTTAAACCTAGCAGGTCACTGCAATCCATACACTAATGAGTGCAGAACCTTAAGCTCCCAGATAAAAGCATGTCAGAGGAGAGGCGTTAAGGTTATGCTTTCACTTGGAGGAGCAGGAGGAAGCTATGTTCTAACATCTAGAGAAGACGCAAAGAAAGTTGCAACTTATATCTGGAACCACTTCTTAGGTGGTCACGCTAAGTCTCGTCCATTTGGTAATGCTGTTTTCGATGGAGTTGACTTCGACATTGAAGGAGGAACACAATTATACTGGGACGATCTCGCGAGGTTCCTTTCAAAGTACAGCAAAAGAGGTAGGAAAGTGTACTTGACTGCAGCTCCTCAATGTCCATATCCTGACGCTTGGATCGGAAAAGCTTTAGCCACAGGTTTGTTTGATTACGTTTGGGTCCAGTTTTACAACAATGCTCCATGTCAGTACAGTTCTGGTAATGCCAACAATCTTAAAGCTGCGTGGAAGCAATGGACATCGGGATTTCGCAAAACGAAGGTTTTCTTGGGTTTACCGGCCTCGCCGCACGCTGCCGGAAGTGGGTTTATTCCGGCACGTGAACTTATTTCCAAGGTGCTTCCTGCAATTAAAAGGTCTCGCAACTATGGAGGTGTTATGCTGTGGTCAAGGTACAACGATCTCAAGACTGGCTACAGTAACGCCATTAAGAAACATGTCTAACATGTGAGGGATCTTCGTGTTAATAACTATGGAGGTGGATAACTTACTGGCACCACCTGTCATGAGCTTCTTCTATAATTTTTTGTCAAAACAACTATACATAAATGTGCGATATATATGATTGCGGAGGCTTCCACGTGCTTTTCAATAAGAAGTTATACAAAATTTAAATGTTTATTCAGCTAATAATATTGTACAAGATTAGAAACTTAAATGGGACAACACCGAGGGGGGGAGGGGGAGGCTCGATCAGGCCCAAGCTCCATTTAGCCTGACCCAATTTTTTAAAAAATTAAAAAAATAAAATAATGTCATTTCATTTATAAAAATTGGCCTCAAGCTGCTGCGCAACGCCTAGGTACTAGACACCTGTTATCTCCATTGGTTTGTTTTTAATAACTAAAATGTTCGAGATCTGTTTTAATAGTAACAAATGTTTTAAAATCTTAATGGAAATTCAATCGGTAAGACAAGAAATTAAAGTTTAAAGGTTTAATCGGTATTTAACTGTTATAAAATTGGTTAAAGAATGAATTAATTAAATAATTTAAAATATAATTGAAAGAGATTATCATTATCAATTAAATAATTTAAAGTTTAATTAAATTGTTAAATAAAAATTAATTGATTTATTTTACTTTAAAACTTATTAATTTATAAAATTGATCGATTATTAATAAAATAATAAATATTTAACAATAAGAGTTGCTAACTGCAAGGTTATAAAACGGAATTAAAAAATTAGACTGTTTAAAATTTTTATTATTAAACTTATCAGAACTTTTTAATTATTGATAATATTTGTATGATAATTGAACAACTCCATCTGAATTATTATATTCAGACTAACACGATTTGGCAAATGACTTTTTAACCTGGAATCTTATGCCTCGAGGAAAGCGAACTGTAGAATTCTGCATTGCCATTTCCATGTATATGCAATCGAGTTCAAGCATTTGAACTCTGAAATCTTCTTATTCAGATTCAAATTTATATTTATTTTACAACTGAAAACCCTTAACTATTTCGTATATTTAGTGTAGGGGTATGCTTTTCATCTTGATGACTTTAATAATGATAGCAATGGATTAGCCTAAACTTAGAGCTAATCCAATTTGACTGATTAGGTTGAAATTAAAATAAAATTGTTTTCATTATATTGATTCGAATCATTTGAGTTGAGTTGAATTAAATTGAACCAGACCCCCTAAATTCAAAATCAGTTCAAAACTCGATTAATTTAAGATTATTAAGTTGAGTTTAAGTTAGGCCGAATCCTTTTTATAATCCATAAATTTAAATAGTAGTGGGTCAAGAATGACAATCAAATTATCACTTGACTCTAAATTGATGAGTTGTTAAATGATTATTTAAAATAGTAATTTACACATTATTTAAATTAAGTTGAGTCGAATTGGTCAAAACCTATTAAATTTGAAATTACTTTAAAACTTGATTAATTTAGAGTTAATATGTTGAGTTTGAGTTAAATTAAGGCTATATTTAGTTAAACGAAATGTTTTAATAGAATGCAATGAAATAGAATCAAATGGAATTATTTATAATATAATAAAATGTGAATGGATGTGATATTAGAAAATTATTGTTTGGAATGGATGAAAGATTTTATAATATAACATAATAAAATGTTGTTTAGATGAAGGATTTCTAATGTAATATAATGTAAAGTTGTTTACCATTTTATAATCCATCTTAAATTTCACAAATAAGAGGTTTTTTGTTTTGACACTTTAGAGTGAAATATGATATAATATAAAACCCTCATCTTCCATCTCATCTTATTCTATTCTATTATAAACTCTCCTCTCAAACGATAGAATAATATTACATTCCATTCTATTTCATTAATAAACCCCCAACCAAACATAACCTAAGTTGAGTCCTTTTTGCGATCCCTAAATTTAAAGAATAGTGGGTAAAGAATATAA
Source organism: Erythroxylum longipes (assembly GCA_027563885.1). Classification (NCBI taxonomy): domain Eukaryota; kingdom Viridiplantae; phylum Streptophyta; class Magnoliopsida; order Malpighiales; family Erythroxylaceae; genus Erythroxylum; species Erythroxylum longipes. Next base: position 2,751,762 of record JAOQMS010000004.1, on the reverse strand, counting down.
ATACCTCACACCTGTGAATGATAATTAGTTAATTACATTAAGGAGGTGTTTAGCTAACAGCTTATCAGCTGTTTTTTTAGGTTATTGAATAAAATTTAGCTTTTTAACCATCTTAAAAAGCTATTAATATATTTGGTGAATGACTTATTGGTTAGCTTATTTAGCTCCAATAAGTTGATTTCTAAAAGCTCCAAAAGAGGAGTTTTTGGAATTAGTTATTTGCCTAATGACAGTATTGCCTTCTATTTTACTCTTTACTTTTGCTGTGTGTTTTTAGAGTTGGCTTTTTTTTAATTGTATTAAAGTTTAGAAGAATAAAATAAATGGGTTAATTAAACTTTTTTAATCTTTATTTAATTTTATAATATTAGTTTACATTTAAAAATACCAAAATATTAAGTTTTCGAACATAAAGAATCGCATCAAATTAATATTTTTAGTATATAACTACTATGTATCGTATTTGTGTCATACTATAAATATAGATATTTTAATTTATTAAATAATAAAATTCATGCATATTATATGAAAAAATACTAATATGATGTAGCTCGCTACATTATTCATATTAATAGAGAATTTAACGTTAGACTATTATTATTATTATTATTATTTATGTTTTTATTAAAGTTATAAACTTAATTTTCGTAAAATTAAATATCTAAAATATAAATTTTTATAAAAATATTCAACGAAATACTACGAAATATAATATTCATGCCCTCATAATTTTTTCAAATCATACCCTCGTAAGTTGTTTTACACATCAACAGCTAATATTCAACAGCTAATTTTATCAAATATCTTTCATAAACAGCTGATGTTATTCGTTGATGAAATCAGTTGATATAATCAACTATCAACTAACCGCTGATAAAATCAACTAACAGCTAATACAATCCGTTGTTTACCAAACATGGTTTAAGTCTATCACTTAACTTTAAATCGATTATTTATTAAATAAATTATTTAAAATATATAATTTATGACTTATTTAAAAATAGTGAGTGCTCATTTTACGGTAAAAAGGAGAAGATTTTTTTATCGAACTAATTTAAAGGATTAAGAAATATTGACAGGGATTGATTAGCATATAAACAAATTTCTGCAGAAAGGACAAGTCAACAATATGAGCATCTACCTCAACTCCTACAAGAGTTCCATTATCTTTGGAGGCATCTGTCTGTCTTTGCACTCAAAACTTCTTATAAGAGTCTCTTTCTGAGTTACGTGGTTTTAGATTTATGTCATAAACAGTTCTCTAGTGACCATAATGTTCTTTGGAAGAACATATTAAGTTCTTGTAGAATCTCTTAAGAAAATTTGAGAGACTTATTCCTCTTATTTTATAGGTACGTTAATAGGTCAGATCGGACCTAGATTTGGATTTAAAAACTTACGTTCGACTCTAGATTTGAGGCTCGACGCACAATTTCAAGCTTGATCAAACTTGGGCAACCCATAATCTTATCGAGCCCAGGTCATACTTAATTAAATATATTTTAATTTTTAAAATTAAAAATAGTGACATTCTTTCACTTAAAAATTTTGAGATTTAGACTGGACAACCTAAACTTGTCTTCGGCTTGAAGTCCAATTTTTTAAAAAACTTAAATTTAACGCATAACCCGATCAATTCAGAGCAGGATCATTGTCTTCAGATCATACGGAGTCAGGCTGGTCAATTTTTTCAAGTCATAACATTAAAAAAAGGAAATAAATTAAGAAAGAAAAAATCCATTCGGCAAGATGTATTTATTAATAATATTCTCTTTACCATTTAGGATATTATATGATTATTATTACCTATCAAGTTCTTGTTGACAACGTTGCCTGTTTTTATATGCAAGTGTTTTTTTTAGGTACGTTTCCAAAACATTTGGCTAAAATATCACATACTTAAAAAAATTTAGCTACGTTTTTAAACGTAGCTAATAATTTTTAGTTACAAAAATAATGCATCGCCAAAAAATACTGGCAATAATTTCTTAAAACAAAAAACATAGTTAAAAACTTTTGACTACGTTTTCAAATTTTTAGTTACGAAAACAATGCATAACTGAAAAATATTGGCAATGATTTTTTAAAACGTCGCTAATAATTTTTTGCTACGAAAATATAATATAGGCAAAAACTATTAGCAATTATTAGTAAAAAATATTGTCCATAATTTTCAGCTACGAAGGTTTGACGACGTTTTCGGTGATGAATATGAATCGTGGCTAATGACTGTTAACGAAGATTTTTTTCGTAACCAAATGTCTTTTTTGTTGTAATGAAAAGATTGTCTAATATCTACTTTAAAGTTAACAAATTAAATTTCAATTATTATATTTGGATTTAGAAAATCATTCAAGTAAAAAAAAAGTCATTTTAGCTACAATTAGTTAAAAGATTTTTTCTTTTGTAAAATAGTTTTTGTCTCCAGCGAAAAGGCAAGACCTAGAAATTCAACGTAGGCTTGACTCTTCTTATAAGAACATACATCATTCATCGTCGGTCTTACTTCACAAGTCAAATTAATTAAATAAAATATATATGAAATATAAATAAAATCGAGTAGAGCAAAATGACAAGTAATGCCTATCTGGTCCATCATATTTCTTGTTCCAAATGTCTCTTGCTAGCTTTTATGAATAGGATTTACAAATACACACGTTATTGCACTTGTGGTCAGTCTTCACTCTTTCAGGACTCCAAAAATCAATAATCCTGACCATCCATGGAGTATATATCTATATATATAATAATCCTTCACACTCCAATCATCCTACAAGTTACAACTACTTACCTTCAATGGAGTCCTCATCACACCCTCTGGCTATTGAAAGTTTCTCAAACAGTTGGTTAACAGGAACAAACACTTCATTACAGACCGTGGAGCAGTCATCAGGAGCATCTCTTGCCAGATCCAGTGAATCAGCTCAGAAGTTGCTGAGATTCGAAAGATCTTTAGAAGACACCCAGAACTTCAAATTTGATGTTCCCTTCACGAAATCCTCTACTGTTCTTGTTCATGCGGACCAGATTTTCTCCGGGGGCCTCATCAGACCAACACTTGCACACCAAGCAAATACAGAACCCTCCAGCCCCATAAATTTAGTTCCTGTCAGCAAGCCACCCTCATCGTTTTCTCACAAACCTGTCGTGCCAGTTGTTGATATTCGATGTAAAGTTCACGGAAGATGGAAAAGGCGATTAGAACGGATCCTGGAAAAGTGTTTCAGGAATCTGAGACCTTTGTGTCTTGGATATAGAGGATCGAGGAAATGTGTAAAAGTTGATGATATCGATAGGAGATCATGGGAAGTTAAGAGCTGGAGCAATTCACCACCTTATCGTTCTCCAGATAGTTGGTCTGACATGGAGTTCGAAAGCTCAATATATGAAGCAGTTCTTCATTGCAAGAAATCAATAGGTTCGACGATTTTTTACTATTACCCTTTTAGTTTCTCGATCCCAAGCTTATTATTTTGGAATAAAACATCAAGAATTCTGATGAATCTCTTCTTTCCATATCACCAGATAATAAATGATTGCCTCTGGAAGGTTGTTTGCTGATATGAACGGAGGTCAGGGGATCGAGTGCAAGTTGTTCTTTGCCACCTTTCTATCCTCTAGTTAGCGTTTTGTATCAATCATGTTCTTGAATGTCTCCATTGATCTTGGAGAAGCTTCATAAAAAATTTAAACCATAACAAATAAATATGTAGAAATGGGAATTTCAAGTATTTTTCGTATTTGTCTTCTACACCTTGGTATGATAAAGAAATTTTCAACATTAAATGTTAAAGAGACATAGGTACATTTTGTTGGGAGTGCTTAGCTTGTTGAAGAATGAAGCTAAAAGAGTTGCCAATATTGCAAGCCAAAGAGACATATGTACTTGATTGAGAGGGATTCGGATGTGTTTAGGTCACATGAAAGCTAGAACAAGCGCGAAACAGGAAGGGGACAGAGACAAAATGTGCTGGGAGAAAAAGTCATGATTAGTACAATAGTGTTATCCTGTTTGGAAGTCCTATTAGCACCACAAAATTAGAAGATACCTACTTATTGTCTTTGCTTACAAGCCATCCCCACCTGTCTTAAGACATGAAAATGGCAATAAGGTGGATTGGGATCTAAAGATGGCCTATGGGTCAGTCCGACCTTAATTGACCAAGTCTTGGATTAAAAAAAAAAAAACTCAAGCATTGGGCCAACTTGAGATCGGGCTACCTAGGCCCGACTTGGCTCAAAGCCCAACATTTATAACAAAAATATCATTGTTTTTAAAAAAATGATGTCATTTTTATTTTTAAATTTTAAAAAATAAAAAATAGGTTGGATTGGGTTGAGTAGAGCTTCGGCTATCTCAAGCCTAGGCCCTAATAGAAGCTGTCTCTAAGCCTTGACCCGAATCTCAATTATTTTAATTTATTTATTAAATAAAATAATATCATTTTAGTTAATTGAGTAGTAAATTTGTTTTTAAAATTGAAAAAAATTTAAAATTATTTTAAAATTCAAAATTGATCTAAATTTTATTTAAAATTAAAATTTACCAATTAATTTCGACCCATACGCATACTATTTTAACTTTTACTCTATTTCTTTAGGCACAATTAGTATTTAAAGATACTGTTTAGACGAAAGCATGTCAATTTCAGAAGTGTCCAACCATCAAAACTATAAATTATTAGGGTTAAGGGATAAGCATATTTTTAATCTTTTAATCTAATCTTTATTTCTATTCCAATTATCTTATTGATAATTTTTAATTCAATTTTTTAATTTTACATCTAAACTGAACCCATTAATATTATATATAATCTCTGTTAATGAAATTAAAGAAAGTTAAAGAAAGTCTTAATATCTAAGGCAGCAATTTTGCTTCCTGTTCCACCACTAACAATTACGTCCAATACACACAAAGATGTTTTGGGTGGGGTGGGAATTGGGCAAGACTAAGGTGTTTTCAATCGAGTCTGGACCAACCTGATTATCAACTCTTCTTCACAAAGTGGTTGTTTTATTTAAAAAGGTTGAGTTCCGACTTCAATTAAAAAAAGATATTATTTTTTACTTTTAATTTAAAAATATTTTTAAAAATTAGCTAACCGTTTCATTTTTATACCCACGTAAGAAGACAGACCAACTAATATTCCAAAAAAACGTAGTAGATATAATAAAAGAGTGTAACTTAAAAGCAAGGTTTTTTTTTTCTTTTTTTCATAGATCCTTTAAAAAAATTTTAAGGCTTATGTCTTGTATTTAGCGTAAATATTTTCTTATTTACTCTAAATATTTTTTTGTAATGTCTTGTTTGATTTATTTGTTTACTTGTCTCTCTTTTTTGTTTGTATATTTATTTACTTAATTTATCTTTTATTGTTATTCTTAACCTAATTCTAGATTTATTGTATTGTTTATTTTTATATTTTTTATGCGTATTTATCATCATCATCTTCTTCGTCATCATTCTTCTTTTACGTCTATTTTTATTTTTGTTTTTTTGTTATTACTTTCGTGTAATTGTATCGGAAACAACTTTTCTATCAGTTAGGGTAAATCTCCCTAGATCCGGCAATTTGTCACTATATTGTTGTTGTCATTATTATACCTTGAAATTTAATATTCATGTTTTATGAAATTACCTTAGCCTTAAATGGTAAGAGTTCAAATTTGTTTCTATTATCTAATGTCTTAATCTAAAGGCAGTGGGAAAAAAAGAAGAATAAGAGTTGTGAACATACGGAAGACAAACTGAGGATGAGTTTGTAGAATTTGGAAAAAGGACAGAAGGTGACAAGATTGTCACAATTCCCATATAAAGTAAAGTGAGGGTGATATACATATACATCATGGATTCCAACGCATGTAGGGCAGCCTCTACTAACGCGGTACAATAAGTCAAGTATCATTTAATGTTGAATAGCATAAAGATAAGTATCAATTTTGTGTACTTTTAAAATTCTTTATAATAAAAAATTTTAAAAATAAATCGATTTAATAGTAAAAACTTTGAACCTGTTACCTTTTCGATTCTGTTTTCAATTTTTCGATCTGATTCAATTTAATAAATTTTTGGTTAAAAATTTATCAGTTAATTAATCAGTGTTCGAAAACTAAAAAGATTTCATAAACTAAAATAAACCGACGAATCTTTATTTAACAATCTTTTTTTCAATTAAAATTTAATTTTTTGGATAAATAAGGATAATCTTTTTCATCATTTTTTAAAGTTTTCAAAATTATTTAATCTTTAACTGATTTTATGATACATAATGTCAGTTGAATCTCTTAAACCTTAAATCTCTATTCTTTCCAATTTAACTTTTAATTCAATTTTTAAAATATTAATAATAATATTTTTTATTTATGTGATATATTTTTTCTTTATTTTTGTTGACTTTCTTCATCATATATGAAGTCAAATACCAGAAAACACTTTAATAATTAATTCTTCTTATCGAGTATATTTATAAAAGAGATTCATATAACATTTTTAACTAATCACACTGGTGAGTGTCAAATCAATAAAAAATAATTAACCTACTCAGAATATTAACATAGCATAGTAGAGTAAGGTCGTTTCTTCATGGAATGATGGTTTATCTCTTTTAATTGATAAAGAAAAAAAAAATAAGGGGGTTTAGAAATTATGTTAAAACATAATATTAAAAAATAACAAAAATGAATTGATTTGAAATTCAATAAAACAGACTTCTAATTAAAGGCCACCGCCTAAGTATATTCTTCTAGAAACCTACGTACGTTCCTCTCCCTTCACCAGAAAAACGCCTCTCTATTTTTTTTTTCTCAAAACACGCTGCTGTTCAGCCTTATATTAATTAATCTAATTGCAATAAAAGTTTATGATATTGTTGTAAGTTTGTTGAGAGAATTTTGATATCTAATGTGGAAAGGAAGTTGATTCCCAATATCAACTTGAAATCCTTAAGTGATATGACCATACAGCTAAACTTGGCACGCCAACTCCCTATACTTATTGAGACGTTGTAAGCAACTCCTTTTACTGTTTCTGCCTTACTCATAGGGATTTTCATCTTTGTCGGAGTCTTTGACACCATAAGCCCCAACTTAAGCACCATCTTTTTTGCCATAAAAGAGTGTGTCGCAGTCGAATCTAACATCGTGGTTACCTCTTTTCCATTGACTTGTATTCCTACATAAATTAGCTTATCAAAGGGCTTAGATTCACTTCTAACTACAATCAACATCGTCATTAGATTAATTGCTGCTTTTGAAGGTTTTCCCTCTTCTTCAGTTAGAGAAGTCCACTTTAGTTTCCTTCGTCACTTGAAAATCTACCAAGGCATCAGCTGCTATTATTGAACCAATCACAATTTTCAAATTTTGCCTCTGCAACTCAATTTATGCCGATGGTTATAACCCGAACAAAAACTTGAAAAGCTCATTCTTGTCTAACATGTTATCGATATTAAGCATTAGAGACCTAAAATGTTTACGTACTCTCTTATCGATTTGTCTTGCTTCAGTTTCGTCAAGCTATCTCTCGCAAGTTAAGAGCTATTCATTGAAAGGAATTGATCCTTTAATTCCTTATTCATCTTCTCCTGTTTGTTGATTGAAGTTCTACCCATGCTGATTTCGACAAAGGCACTCATTCTCCACCAAAGCTTGACATCCTCATCTAAGTACATGGTCATTACATTTACCATATTAGCATCAGGCTCCTTAACAGATCCAAATTATTGCTTCATATCTCACAAAAAGTTCTCAAACTTCTTCACGTTCTATATGCCCTTGAAAACTTTAGGTTCTTGCACTTTTATTGTGGTGTTTTTGGCATGCCTAAAATCTTGCATTACAACAACACGTCTTAGGATCGTGATCTCAAACTTAGAGTCATCTTATGCCTTCATCAAGTTTGCTATTTGATGTTGCAACTATTGGATCTATCCCTCTAGCATCTCGAGCTAAGATAAGTAGGAAGTGACCTCTTCCTCCTCTTAAAGAATCAACCTAATTAGTACTTCCACCTTGACGATAAGCTCAGTTAAATTGTTGTCTCTTCTCGTAGTACAATTTGTCTATGATACTACCTGTTACAAAGGTGTTCTAGATACTGAACTTATACTGAAGTTGGGCCTATACCGTTTCTTGACAATCTAGCTTAAGTTTGTTTAAGAAAGACTTAGCCTTCTCTGCATAATAGTTGACCAACGAAACCTATTCTTAAACTTCTCACAACTCTTATAGTGTTTAACTCTCACAAACAAGAATACTACAAAAATAATAAGTAATGCAATAATAAAAAACATAAAAGATACAGCAAAAGGCAACCTTTATTAGTTTCATAAAGTCTACAAAAGAATGTTATCTCTCAATGTGATGAGGAGCAAAACTCAAATAAATATATGTTTTTCCTAACGTATATGTTTTTTCTAATCTTCTTCATACAACTTTACATCTCCCAACCTCCAAGAATAATGTAGAAGCAACATAATCAGTATAATATCCATTCAATATCTTTTCAAAATATCCCAATTTAATATGTAAATTATTAACCTATCGCACCCCAAATCTAATTTCAGACATTTAAGATGAAACTATGTGATAGCTGTTCATATGCCTTGTAGTAATAGTTCAAACATTATGTATTTAATAGGTATTCATATCTTGGTTTTATGGTAATAGATATTGTGCTTGATGAGAGCACATTCATATAGGTTTTCTTCTCAAATTTTGGGATCCCTAAGCTTCTTTTCTCTTCTATAAACATACATCATTATATTGAGAATTGAAAGCTTAGAAGAATTCTAAAATGCGGACTCTTCAAGCACAAACAACAATGGCCGGAGTTATTTCGTTTTTTTCTGTATTTTTTTTACATGTTATTCTAACGTATATTATTATTAAATATATATTTCAATATGCTCACAACCTAGACTTAAACAATCTAAACATCATAGATGATTAGTCCAATTAAAATTAACAAATCAAATTTAAATTGAAGGGTTGAAATATAAATTAAGTAGATTTTAAACTCTTAAAATTCAATAAAAATTAAGAAACTGTAATTATTAATCTTAATCCAATTAAATTTCGAACTAAATTTGAATTTAATCTAATCTGATCTATTGTTGGTACACGATATCAAAAGAAAGGCCCTGGTTCCAAATAATTGCAGGCAAAGGAATATCTCTTGCGTCACCGAACTTGGGGACCAGTGCCACAAATGTGTTACCTCAATCCCTTTAGTTTGTGTCATCGTTGTCTTGTTACAAACTAAGCAGCCAGGGACTCATTTCTGAGATTCCAAACAATAATGTCCTAACTAGATTGTCCCACTTGAAAGATGTCTTTTAACAACCAAACATGGAACTGCAGAAACGTGGGTGTAGCTTGAAAATTTTCTGAGTTTCGAAATAAATAAATAAATAAATTTTAATTTAATCCTAAATATGAAGTGGACAAGCAAAAGAAGTCAAGATAAGAGAGAATAATGTCAGAAGTGGGATTTGAACCCACGCCCTCGTTAGAGGACCAGAACTTGAGTCTGGCGCCTTAGACCACTCGGCCA
>JAOQMS010000004.1:2693443-2703941 GCA_027563885.1 Erythroxylum longipes | reverse complement strand
AGTTTAAGAGGAGATTGATAGGCTAATCGTTTATTTGGAAGGATGTTGAGAAGGTACGTTGCCATGTCTAAAGCATGGTGCCAAAATGATGGTGGTAAGGATGCATGGGCAAGGAGAGTGCGAACAATGTTGTTAATGGTACGAATTTTTCTTTCGGCTTTACCATTTTATGATGAAGTATGAGGACAAGAAAGACGAAAGGATATACCATTAGCTTTGCAAAAATCCCAAAAAGAAATATTATCAAATTCCTTGCCATTATCACATTGAATGTTTTTAATTTCTCGGTTAAATTGAGTGTGAATGAAAACTCTAAATGTTGAGAAAGTAGTAAAATTTTGAGACTTTTTAGACAAGGTAAATGTCCACAAAAAATTAGAGTAATCATCCAACAAAAGCATGTAATATTTGTATCCTGAAGAGCTCAAAACGGGAGAAGTCCAAAGATCACTATAGAGTATATCAAATGGGATAAAAGTGCATGAATTTGAAGCAATAAATGGCAATTTAACATGTTTACCGAGAGGAAAAGAATGACAAACAAGGGATTTACGAGTCCCACTACATTGAATAAACTTATTTAGCCTAAGGGAATCAAAAACAGGTGCTCCCGGATGGCCCAAATGTTCATGCCATAAAGATGGTGCTAAAGTTGCAAAAGTAGATGATGAGGTGGCTTGATTGGTGGTTAGGATAGGATAAAGCTCGCCTTTACTGTCACATCTCATTAAACACATCCCCGTCTGAAAGTCCTTCACAGAGAATCCAAAAGGATCAAATTCAACAGAAACTGAGTTATCAGTAGTAAATTTTCTAACTGACACTAAGTTTTTAATAAGTTGAGGAGCATGAAGGACATTTTTTAAGGAGAAAGGTGGGTTCGGGGGAGACAACGTTGTATGACCATAACCATGAATTGGAAGTGAATGAACATTTCTGACAATTATACCATGATTATTGCTCAAATTAAAATAAGACGAGATGTTACCTTGCGCAGATGTCATATGAGAGGTGGCTCCTGTGTCCATGTACCAGTTTGTATCCGAAGGAGTGAGCCCAAGTGTGTGTATCACGGCCTCGATGTCGGTTGTAGTGGGTTATGCTGTTGCAAAGTAAGCTTGCTATGGGCGTGGGCCGAGAACTCTAGCCTGCTTCTGCAGTACATTGGGCCTGACCTATGGAGTTGTTGGGTAAGGACAAGGAGGAATAGTCCATGGCAAGAAAGGATACGGCCATTGCTGCCCACTCCCCATCCATAGCTGCCACTGTTACTGTTGGTTAAGCTGCTGACGCCCATTTCTGCGACCACCACTGCTACCACCACCCTTGTTACTGCCACCCTTGTTGCTGCCGCCGCCCCGGCTACGATTCTGACTATTAGCGTGGCAGTTTTGAGTCTTTTTAGTACCAGAATTGGTATCATTGAAGCCACCACCATTAACATGGTTGTGAGGGTAATAGTCAAAGGAGGAGTGATCATCAGACACCTTGGCAACCATGGCGGCATTCGACCCAGTAGCGACTTGTTTTGCTAACCCTGCCTCTTCAAGGGTGAGCATGGAGTGAGCCTGATAAAATGGAGGAAGCGGATTGCTTTGACGGATAAGTGTTCCTACTCCCTTATATGCTTCGGTGAGACCAGCCACCATTTGAAGAACAAGACGGTTATTCGATACCGGTGCTCCTACATTCTTGAGTTGATCGGACAGAATTTTGAGCTTTTGACAATACGCAGAGGCATTTAGGAAGTCCTCCATGTTTGTGTGAGAGAATTCTTGCTCAAGAGTTACAGCTCGAGAATTTTTGTTGTCCTGGAATATATCACGAAGCCGATTCCAAGCTTCCATTGCTGTTGAGTCTGGTTCAAGAATGGTATGCAGTAGGTCGTTCGAAATTGTGGCATAAATCCATTGAAGAACTGTAGCATCAAGGGTCGACCACAATTCCTTCTCATCATCGGTCATAGGAACTTTTCCTTTGCCTGTTTCTGGTGGGATAATATGGTCGATGACTCAGTGAGATCGAGCGTGAATTTTGAAAAGTTCTGCCCATGCGTATATTGGACGTTTTCCATCTCAAGAGTAATGGAGATATGGTTCTTGATGTTTAAGACAGTAAGAGCCGGATGAAAGAAAGATTTTGAGTCAGTCATGGCTGACGGGAAGAGGATTAACAGAAACACTAGGGCGCGGCAGAAGAGAAGAGAAGAGGAGAGAGTGGTGCCCTAGCTCTCTGATACCATGAAAGAAGGTGATTTTCCGTGTTCATTACGTTGATTACCCACAGTAATATACAAAAGATGATAGCTTGATCCTAGGCTATAATAATGGTAACGAATAACCAATTATACACCTAATGATATATACACTAGATAATTAAGGAATCTAGCTATATTTACATATATTCTAACAACATATTCCAAGTGTCATTCCTCTGAACTCAGCCTCTGCACTTGAGCGGCAACAACATTTTGTTTTTTGCTTCTACATGTAACAAAGTTTCCTCCAACAAAAGTGAAATATCCTGAAGTAGACCACCTATCATCTATCGCTCTAGCCCAGTCAACATCCGTGTATACATTTATGCCTTGAGAGTGTGCAGATTTTGTGAACAAAATTCCATTTGGAGTAGATTTCAAATATCTCAAGATACACATAATTGCATTCATATGTTGTTCTCTAGGATTATGCATAAATTGACTTACAACACTTACGGCATAAGCAAGGTCTGGTCTCATGTGTGCTAGGTACATCAATCTTCCCACAAGTCTTTGGTATCTCCCTTTATCAATTGGAACTTAATTAGGTTCAATACATAATTTCAAACCTTCTTCAACGAGTGTATCAACTGGTTGAGAAGCTGTCATACCAGTTGCTTTTAACAAATCCAAAGTATTTTTCTTTGGCACAAGAAAATTCCTTTAGCTGATGTAGACACTTCGATCCCAAGAAAAAACTTTAATGGACCAAGGTCTCTTATCTCAAATTCATTAGACAAGTAGCTTTGAAGAGCTTTCCTTTCTTAAGGATCATTTTCAGTCACCACCATGTCATCGACATAAACAATAAGTGCAGTGATCTTACCTTGTTGTCTCTTCAAGAACAAAGTGTGATCTGTGTTGCTTTGACTATAGCCAACTTCCTTCATAGATTTTGTGAATTTTCCAAACCACGCCCTTGCAGATTGTTTTAGCCCATACAATGATTTCTTTAACTTACACACTTTATGATCATGTACTTTTGGTATCCTGCATCCAGAAGGAAGATCTATATAGACTTCTTCAGACAGTTCGCTATGTAGAAAGGCATTCTTTACATCAAACTGTTGCAATGGCCAATCCAAGTTTGCTTCCAAAGATAATAAAACTTGAACTGTATTAATTTTAGCAACCGGTGCAAATGTCTCTGCATAGTCGATTCCATAGGTCTGAGTATATCTTTTAGCCACCAATCTTGTTTTAAATCGCTGTATCATGCCATCTGCTTTGTACTTGATTGTATACACCCAACGACACCCAACTGTTTTCTTTCTTTGTGGGCATTTGACAAGTTCCCATGTATCATTTTTTTTCAAGGATTTCATTTCATCATTCATAGCTGCTTTCCACCGTAGGTCAACTAAGGCTTCCTACACATTGTTAGGAATAGATACAGCAGATAATTGATTCACAAAAGATTTATTTGATTATGACAAACGACAATTTGACACATAATAACTCATTGGATATCTAGTTTTACTAGAAATTTCGAGTTCATAAGTAGTCCTAGAGATACCTCTATTGTGTCGTGATGGTAGCTGTCTTTTTATTGGTTCAGATGCTAAGTCAGGAGCATCCTCAGTCGGCAACGATTGGTTTGGTACATCAGTTGCTTGTGGTGTGATGGATGCAGGGGATAAGGAACCCATAACTTCAATTTCTTGCTTCTCTTGGCTTTCAGCAGTACCCAAGTCGGATTCTTCAATTTCTTGGTGTTCTTGATGATTTTTAGCAACACCCAAATCTGATTCTATTCTGTCCTGGTTACCAGGTGCAAGAAGTCCCACTTCTTCATAATTTAGAGACAAAACTTCCTTTTGACACTCCCCCTGAAGTTCTGGCTCAGAGGAAAAATACATAAATTCTTCATGAAAAACAACATCCATTGTAGTAAACATTCCCTTAGTTGGAGGATGATAGCATTTGTACCCCTTTTGATAAGCAACATTCCCCAGAAAAACACAACTCAATGCATGAGGAGCCAGTTTGTTACGCTGGTTTTTATGAAGATGTACGTATGCCACACAACAAAAAGCATGTGGAGTCAAATTTGGGACTTCTGGTGCAATAATCATTTTAGCAAGAGCTTGATATGGTGTTATAAAATTAATGGTGCTAGAAGGTACCCGATTAATCAAGTGTGTTGCATAAATGAGTGCTTCTCCCAATAAGATAAAGGCATATGAGCTTCTATTAATAAAGTACGAACATCTTCTAACAGATGAGGATTTTTCTTCTCGGCTACTCCATTTTATTAAGGTGTATTACGGCAAGTCGTTTGATGAATAATTCCTTGTGCTTCAAAATATTGTTGAAGTTCATAGTTAGAATACTCTCCCCCGTTGTCACTGCGTAAAACTTTTATTGTTGCATTATATTGGGTGCAAATCATTTTATGAAACTTTTAAAACAACAAATTCACTTCACTTTTGAATTTCATCAAGCACACCCAAGCCACTCTGGTACAATCATCTATAAAAGTAACAAACCAACGTGATCCACCTAATGTGTTCACCTTCGATGGATCCCAAACATTAGAGTGTATTACCATAAAAGGAATCAAAATTTTATTCATACTTGGCGAAAAAGACACACGGTGACTTTTTGCAAGCTCACAAACGTCACACTAGAAACTAGAACCATCAAGTTTTGTAAATAACTTGGGAAATAATTTCTTCAGATAACCAAAAGAAACATGCCCAAGCCGTCGATGCCATAGCCAAATATCAGATTTTTTTGTTTTGTTCTCAAAACTGTCCACCGAAAAAGCTTGACATAACTGATTTGAACTTTGCAACTCCAATTCCAAGTAATACAACTTTCCTCGTCTAGTACCACCAATTGTCCGCCTCGTTTGGATGTCCTTAAACACACAACGTTCAGGCCAAAAAGTTACAACACAAAATAGAGCATCAGTAATTTGAGAAACAGACAAGAGATTATAATCCAAAGATGGGACAACTAGTATAGAATCTAAGATCAATGTATTAGTGAGAGACAAGGATCCTTCCACAATGATAGGTGCCGATGAACCATTAGCAGTGGAAATAAATTTTTGTGAGGAAGGTTTAAGGGATGAAACTTTTCTAGAATTAAATGTCATGTGATCCGTAGCTTCGGAATCAATTATCCATGTACTATTAGAAACAAATGCACATGAATTTAAAGCCTTACCACCATTACCTTTGTTACTATCAACACTGTGGATTTTTTAGCAACACCTTCCTCAATATTTGCCTCTAAAGTTGCAGCAGTAGAGGTATTGCTTGAAGTTTTCTTTCTTGCTGTTAAATTTTATATAATTGGGCCTAAATAAACTAAGCACATATAAGCCCAAATGAGTTTCCATCCTAAAACCAAGGGCCAAACACATGACACAATTTATCGTGTCGAGGTGGTGATGAGTAACCCAAGAGCAACCTGCTCTGATACCATATTAAGCGACCATTTCATCACAATAGCTTAAACGGTCTTAAGTTCAAATCCTACCACCTACCTATTTATTAATAAATTAATTCAGCACAAGGTAGAGTGGACCTGTGCAAGTTTCAAGTCCAAAGGGCTTTCACTTGAGGGGGTGTGTTAGCGAATATATAAAACCAATTAAGTTGACCTCACACAACAGCTTAAGCTATTATGATGAAATGGTCGCTTAACATGGTATCAAAGTAGGTTGTTCTTGGGTTACTCGTCACCACCTCGACACAATAAATTGTGTCACGTATTGGGCCCTAAATTAGCCTACACCTGAGGGGGGCGTGTTAGAATATAAGTGAGAGTTTGTCTCACATTGAAAGAATACAAGGCCTTGAGCATGCATATAAGCCTAGTGAGTTACTCCTCTTATTACCAGTTAGTTTTATGATGAAACCTTATTTGGGCTTGTATGTACTCAGTCTATTTAGGCCCAATCATATAAAATTTAACACTTACGTCACGATTACGATCCCACCATTCTGGGTATCCCACAATTTCAATGCAGCGATCCTTTGTGTGTCCTCGTTGATCACAATGGGAGCATTTAAAATTGGATTTGTTGGTACTTGTAGCAGCCTTAAATCTGGTTCGAGCTTGATGGTTTTGAGATGATCGGTTCTGATTCGATTTATTTCTGCTCACCATGGCAGAGGCTTCAGATTTTTCAAGTCTCCATTCATTGTTGCGTGGCGGACAGACTCACGACGAACCAGTGAGTAACATTCTTCTAATTCTGGAATAGGATCCTTTCTTAAGATTTCACTGCGAATTTGCTCGAATTCCCCATCTAAACAAGCAAGAAAGAAGTGCACTCTTTGTCGCTGAACAGACTTGCGATAAGAGACCACGTCATTCTGATTTTCCATTATCACCTTATCACGATGATCTAGCTCACTGAAAATTTCAGTTAATTCTCCATAATAAGTAGAGAGAGATTTACCATTTTGTGTTGCAGAAAATGCCTTCTGATTTAAAGTGAAGACTTGTAGTTCATCAGCTCCATCGTAAAAAGCTTTTGACAATGCTTTCCAAATATCTCGAGTAGTGGGTAGGCGAATATATCTCTTCATAATCTCTGGAGACAGACATCAAAAGCCACCTCTTAACTTTTTGATTGTCAGTGTACCACTTCTCATATCCCTCATCCTTTTCTGTACGTGGTGGTGCGCTCTCACGAATAAATGAGAGTTTTTCTTTTTCAGCAATGTCCATCTTTATAATTTGAGACCACATATCATAGTTTGTATCATTTAGAATAATCCCAGCATTGAAAGATGAACTTTCAGATTGAATGATAATTGGAGCAGACTTAACTCCAGAAGTTTCAACATCAGATTTGCCCATAGCTCTGATACCAAGTTGAAAAAAATGGCAGAATAAATCTTTCCTTTTTTCTGATATATTTCATCCAATATATATAGTTTAAAAAAAAAACAAGAAAAGGTAAAGACAAACTCTTAGCTGTACGTTGACCCTACAATCATGGACTCCATATTACAGTTTCCTATTTTACAAAGATTGCTAAAAACAAGCCAATAGATCCCAACAGATCAGTAAAAAATAAATAAAAATATCTTAACAATTGTATTTTCATATTTTTTAGCTTTCAATTGAATCTAAATAATATTTTTATTTTCTAATTCACTAGAACTTTTCATCAACCGTGCCTGATAAATGGGGAAATTTATCTTCGTTAACGTTTCTCAATTTAGAGGGAGGCCAGTTGTCGGGTCTGGTTCCATTCTCTATAAGTCAACTAACTAAGCTTGTTTACTTAAATCTGGAGGCAACAAATTTTCAGGTAAGATCACTCTTTGGTTTGATAAGCTGTACAATCTTACAACATTGATTCTTTATGTCAATTATTTGTCTGGTGAAATCCCTCCTCTGGCAAACCTGACACAGCTTACCATCTTGGATGTTTATTCCAATTCCTTGACAGGTCAAGTTCCCCTGTGGCTCTCCAATTGTACTGTCCTGTATCACTTAGCCATTGCCAATAACTGTTTGCAAGGCACAATTCCAGAGTCTTAGTCGAACCTCGTAAATGTTGTATACTTTGAACTTCAGAGCAATAACCTCACTGGAAGTGTCAGATTTGACATGTTCCTTAACCTTAAAAAAATTAGAATTCCTAAATATGCCTCGCAATAACTCGTCGTTGGTCATCGCTAACACTAGTGTCAATGACACTTTTGCCAAGTTTAATCATTCGGGATTGGGTGATTGCAACATACAGTTACAGGGATTCCCACTTTTCCTTACGTACCAAGATGAGTTGACATTTCTTGGTTTAAGAAGGAATCGACTGCAGGGTATGATACCAAAATGGGTGGGTGATGTTCATGGTCGAAAACTGCAGTTTTTGTTCCTTTCAGACAATTCTTTAACAGGCTTAGAGCAACCTTCCATGTTTTCCCTCTTCAAAACCCTGAAGATATTAGACATAGACGTTAACAAACTTGAAGGACCAGAACCGATTCCGCCATCTTCCATTCTTAGGTAAAATCTCTCAAGTAACTATTTCAATGGAGAGCTGTCACCGTTGTTTTGTAATTTGCATTCTGTGCTTTTCCTCGATGTGTCTTCCAGCAACTTGATTGGCACCATCCCACAATGTTTGGGCAACTTCAGTGATTCTCTACTCGCGCTGATTCTATCCAACAACTCCTTCAAGGGTGGAATTCCTGAAACATTTAGCAAGGGAAGTGACTTGAGGCTTGGTGATCTAATAAGTCACAACAGATTAGAAGGTCGGCTATTAAGATCACAGGCTGATTGTAAAATGCTGGAGGGCCTTGATCTTAGTGGAAATCACTTCAGTGACAGCTTTCCGTCTTGGTTGGGAGTTCTTCCTAGATTACAGATCATGACATTGCGGGAAAATAAGTTTTTAGGAGCAATAGAAGTCCCTGAAAGTGAGTTCAGGTTTCCAAAGTTACAGATCCTTGATCTCTCAAACAACTTTACAGGCAACTTGTCATCTGAGTTCTTTCAGAGCTTAAACAGCGTGGAATAAATTAGTAAAATAGATTAATAATTAAATATTATTACTGACATATTTTTCTATCCTTTTAACACTCATATATTGAAAATTTTTAAAACAATGTATAACTCTCTTTTAATCGTATCAATTTTTGGTATTTAACTATTATTCTTTTGAATTTACTTTAAAATATTGTTAATTTTAAAATAGATTTTATGACTCTTATATCCTTTTGTTACTTTACTTTATAATTTTTATATTAATATATGTAAATTTTGTACTAATCTTGTCCGAAGACAAAGCTAACAATCCAGTTGAACAGTGATAATCAAACTAACAATTATTCAGCAAGTTAAATTATCATTGTAAAATTGATGTATTTTGTCTTGAATATGATTTTATCGGCAATGAAATAAACTTTGATATGATTAATGTAATATTAATTGAAAATTGCCAGACAGATTTTTAAAATATATTTGTAATAAATGATAAAAAAATTTGGTAAGCTGTCCACACTTCACAGCCCAAAACGTAATAATGGGGCACTCTTTTTCTGATCCCGTACCAACCTACACAATCACAACTATTATTTCAGTTTTTATAAGTTCATTAAATTATTTAAATTTATCATTCCTTCTCTTTTTGGCAAGTCCATCAAATGCGTTAATGTAAATGTAAATTTTACTTTTACTTTTGGTTTTGGTTGTGGTTTTTCTTTTATTTTCTTTTGGAAAATATTTTTATTAATTAGAATATTTTTCTATTTTCAAACTATTATAAATATTCATCTATTTTCAACTATTAAGTTTCATTTCATTTATTTTTTGGATATTTTTTCTCATAATCTAATGATAGATACAACTATTATACTGCACAAATTAATTCTTTTATTTCGTTGTACAAACAAGTTCCAGAGGAAGATTGCATCACATTTAAAAAAACCTTAACGTATATAATTTCGGTTATATAATTTAATGTTTTTGTTAGGAATATAATATATATATTTGTTTTGGCATTTTAATCGGACATATAGGATGACACGTGAGTAATTAGAAGTGGCTGCTGCGTTTTTGTATTTTTGGAATGTTATTGTTGCGGTAAAAATTGATGAAGCTGGTGAAGTGGTGGTATTGAATTGGGACTCTCTTTGTAACATGTTTAAATTTAAGTAGGACTTTGATTGTGTGAGTGATTTGGGTTTATCTTGAATCCACGGTAGAAGTCCTTTTCGAATAGAAGTTTGCGGCATCCAAAAGAACGTGTGTGTTGGCAATATGGGGTGTGTGCGTCGTTGTGTTGCTGAAGCAAGATATCGCTGGCTCGTCTCTATTTTATTGTTGAAGAAAATCTCCATCGTGTGTGCGGCAACCAGTGAGTGCAGTGGTATGTAAGTCTTGCAAGATTGCTGAATTATGTGTGATTGAAGTAACAGCTACGGTGAATTAATTATTCAATGAGAAAGTGAGTGGAGTGGTGCGTAGGTCTTGGAAGTTTGCTGATTAACATGTGTTTGAATTGAGAGACCATGATGAAGTTAGCTACAACGTAATGGCTTGATGAACAGTGAATATCGACTACGGTAAAGTGGGGGTTGGTTATAAATTGAAGAAACACGGCGACATGTTTTTGATGCAGAAAGAGTTATCTATGATGAAAAGATTCAGCTGGATTATTCCGAGAAGATAAAACCATAGGGAAGTTTTTCTTTTATCTTAAGTATATTATTGTTCAGTTCTTATTTGGTTAAATACTTGAGTTATTTTTATTGATTGTTTTTG
>JAOQMS010000004.1:2677700-2691319 GCA_027563885.1 Erythroxylum longipes | reverse complement strand
TATTATTATTTAATTACATTACATTATATTTGACTAAAATATTATTATTCATTAATTAAAATATTATAATTAATTAAATTATTATTATTGCTTAATTAATTACATTATATTTAATTAAAATATTATTATTAATTAAACTATAACTAATTAAAATATAACTATTTATCAATTAAAAATTTGTAATTAATTAATTAATTAAAATAACATTATTATTTATTTTATTAAATTATATTTAATTAAAATATACAAGAGAGATGCGAAAATGTGAGAGTGAATTAGGTTTCAGAGTAAATATGGGAGGGTATTTTGAACATTTCCTTGTGTATTTTATTTTTGTCCGTAGGATAAAAATTTCTATACCACAAAATTGGGAGGTACAAAAAATTTTTGTCTTTATCCTTCAAAGACGGAACGAAAATAAGTGAAGATAGCAAGCAAACAGTGCAAAGGACAGAACTTTTATATCTTTGTCCACTGTCCTCACCCACGCAGACACTAACCAGACATTGGGTAACTCTTTACTTTTGACAAGAAAAAAAATGTATATAATAATTATAATTATGATAATTGATTAAGAAGAAGTAATAATTATTAATTTATAAAAAATATTTAAAAATAAAATTTTATTATATTTTAATTAATTAAATTAAATTATAATTTATTAAAAATAAATAATTAATTAGTTATAATTGTGACACTTCTATTTTTTTTAATAGAATGACTTTCAAAAATATAGAAATACTGTACATCTAATAATAATATATTGCCCATCAGATTTTTTTTATTCCTTACTCAGTACCCATTAATCAAACACTCCTTCAGATTGGGTAATTGAAATTCTTTAGCAACTCATTCGTGAATCGTGTGCTAATTGCCGCCCCTATAATCTTTCATTAGAGTTTATTATCAATTAATAAGATCAAAACCGAAACCAATCTTACCAACTTAGGAATAGGCCTCATAAATCAATACTGTTCCAATTCAACTTGAAACATGTAAATACCATGCAATTCCCAATTGTCACACTCACAGAACCAGAAACTACTAAGTTTTGAACTACTTTTCACCATTCCTTCAGTTAGTTTGCTTGCAGTCTAAAATCAAAAATCAAAACCCAGCAACGCAAAATTATCACCAAAACCCTATTTAACTAACCAAAACCACCCCAAAAACAAGATTTACAATTCCCAATCACACTAAAAACAGCCCACCACAAGTAAATCAAGTCTCCACCCTTTTGTCACCTCCTCCTCCTTCGATCAGCCGCGTACTGCGACAGAGGAACCACTTCGGACAACGGCGTCGACAGCGGGGTTGGCAACGGCGAGTTCCGGCAAACCGGACAAGACCCGTTAAGCTTGAGCCAGGCGTCGATACAACACAAGTGAAAAAAATGCCGACACTCGGGCATCATTCTTAACATCTCCAAATCCTTGTACTCACACAAGCAGATCGAACAAGTTGTGTTGTTACCCGCAGTCAAAGACCCTTCTTTTGTGAACTGAAACTTGGGGTAAGAGTTTATCACAGCTTGGTCGAGCCCAACGGCGACAGAACCGTCATTGTCACGTCCAAGCTCTTCGTCGTCTTCGGCGACGAAGATAATACGAGGCAGAATTATGCCGTCAGTGACAGAGCTATGGTTTCCGTTACCGTTATCCTCGCCACGGTTACCGTTGCTGCTATTGCGGTTACGAGAACGACAACAGATGTAAGAGGCTAAGAGGATGGTAGAGAGAAGGACAAGGAAGCCTAAAGCTATGGCTATTGAGTAGCCAAGGCCAAGGTTTGTGAGATAACTGGAGGAAGAAATTGGTGGGGAAATAGAAGGGGTTGTTGTGGTGGGGGTGGCGGTGGAGGAGGAGGAGGAGGACATTTGGGGATTGAAGTGGGATTGGAGAAATCCATGTGGGAGTGGGATTAGGGGAGAGGATTTTTTGGAGTGAAGGTGGGTGGATTTTCCAGCTGCAGCATTTAATTCCAGGTTTGGAAACAGAGGAGGGCATTTAATATGTGAAAGTGGGACTCGTGGCCTTTTGTGGTTTCTCTTTTTCTTTTTCCTCTCTATATTAAATTCATTTTAATATACTAATATTAGTTTGTTTTTTAAAACAAAATTTTGAAATATCTATTGTGATGTCTATAATTTAATTAATTTTTAAAAATTAATTGTAATTATTTAAAAAATATCTGCTTAATTTTTAAAATTTTGAAAATCATCATATTTAACTAATTCAAACTAAATTAGTTAAAACAATTATTTTAGTTTAATTAAATTTAAAATATAAAAATATAGATTTAAAATTAATGAAATCTTCTCATCTTTTATACTTTATTTTAATTGGGTTGCATATGCTTTAATTTCAGTTTTTAATAAAAATTAACTTTTTTACAAAAATATAAATAATACACATTAATTAATAATACTAATATACCGATTTGAGTTTAGATTATCAAATTAAAAATAATTGTGTTAGTTTAATTAGTTTATAATCAGATGGTTAAGAGCAGTGCTTGGCAGGCGTTAGGTTTTAGGTTTGATTCGATGTCGTGTTGTTGCGGTCCTTGTAAGAGCCTAAGACAGCTGAAAATTTTATCTGCTAAGGGTGTTGCCCGTTTGGGCCCTCCACTGGAGGTGTTGTTTGATTGGGCTCTCGTTGAAGGTGTTGTCCGTTTGAGCTCTCCATTACATGAGAGGTGTTGTTCATCGAGCCCTTCAGAAAGAGTTTCCCTCGCATTCTCCGAAAATAAAATTTATAATAAGATAGTTCCGATGATCATACTGACAATTAAGACTAATTCTTTTATAAAAAATATTAGAAAGTTTAGAATAATTTGCAAATTTTACTCCGAAATCTCAAATGACGGTGGTTGGTTTACACTATTTTTGAACCAAATGCCATTATTTCAAATGAATACAATTCTTCCATCTTTTATGCTTTGATTGGGTATATCAGTTCATGTGTTAAGTAAGAGTTAAGTTGTATATTTTAATTGTCCACCATGTGGTGTTGTTGTTGAGTGAACTAAGGATCTTATTGGTGCCTTTGAGGTTACAAGTTGGCTTTCAAGATTCTTCCAACTATAATGGTCAAAAGGCTTTAATGTGTGTGTTTTGGTTGTACTTGAAGGGTCAACATAGTTTTAATTAAATTTAGTGCTTTTCAATTTTCTATTGCAAACTCCCAATGTGAAAAGAAGAATTCCCTCTTCTGTTCATTTTTTTTTCTGGTCATTTATGATTCATTCTCTGATTATGTAATACAACTCATTTTCTCAAGTATATAAGTCATACCAAATACTTACAATACAAATTAAATATATAAAAGGCAAAAGTGTTTAAAAATCCCACAATCAATGTAGCAATTATTAGGATCAAGTCTTAAAATAAGTAAAAGTCAACTATAATGTTTATTATAAATAATTAATTGCTCTCTTTTTTTCAAATTAGGTAATTCTCGAAGTAAATCTATCTTCTTATCATAACAGGTAAACTTTGAATAAAGTTTTACATAAATATAATAATTTGTAAATTATTTGAGAAGCTAATGAATAAATATTAAATAATATATTGAATTTAATTATTGTTTATAAAATTCAATGTGTATTAATTATTTTACTCTTTTTTTTCAACTTTAATTAAATTTAGAAGATTAAATGTAAAAAATTTAAAATTTTACTTAATTTTACAATCCTAATATGAATATTAAAAAGTAACGTTAAAATGTTTTAATTTTTAATTTTTAGAGAAAATAATTCGATGTTAAGTTCTCTTTTAAAATGAATAAGGTAAAATTATAATGTTTTTTACACGATTTTCATATATTATATTTATATTACATATAAATCTTATATTGGTCATTTGGGTCGATACTCAATTATCAAAATTGAGTCAAAGTTTAAAAAAATTACAATTAACCCAAAATTAGATGTTCTTTAGATGTTCTTTAAGGTGCTTTTTGTCGAGCTTGTTTCTTCCTTTATCAGAACACGAAACATTGAAGCAAAACTTTTGACCATAAAAGGCATCACATTCCCCTTTCACATACTTTGAGATAAACAGTTTAAAGCGTTATAAAAGTTAATCTTTCACATTACTAGTTAAAAAATAAACATGCTGTCTGACGTTTACTGGTACTAGACCCACCACTTGATTCTAACGTTGGAAGTGAAACTACTACAACTAGAAAAAGACTTGAAGGAAGACCACTTTAGTCATTTGGTGTCTGATCATACTCATGTAAATATCTCGTTAGTCTTGCTGCAAATCAAAACATTAATGTTTTGAAACCGAAAGCTAGACTATAACATACATACGAGGTACAAGGATTTAAAGATTCGTTTCATATTAGAATGTTATAAAATCAGATAAATAAATTTAAAAAATAATTTAAAATATTGTTTTTATTTATTAAAAAATTTAAAAGTTAATTAAAAAATACTGTAAAATAAAAATTAATTAATTTATCTTAGTTTATAAACCTTCATTATTAAATTGACAAAAATCTCTTGAATTTTTAATCATATCTCCTAACTTAATTTGGCCAATCTTTAAATATAATAATCCAAAAATTATAAACGATGGATTCAATATTAATAAATATAAAATATTTATTAATAAAAGCATCCTTTAAACTATTTGTAACAAAATTAAAATATCATATAATTATTGCAAAATAAAAAATAAAAATAATTAATAACAAGAATTAAATTAATTAAAATTTTTAATAATACATAATTATAATACTTCTAAGTAATAAAAATTTGTACAAATATTACTTAATTTTGAGTAATTATGCAATTATAACATACAAAAATTTTAAATTTTTTATAAATGGTATTATAATTTTTTTGAATTTTTATATAAATTCTTGAACTTCTAAACATATTTTTAAATAATTAATTGTAAGTTTTAATTCGCATTTAATCTAATTTTAAAAATCTACCATTAACGTATTATTGTTATTATAATTATATAATGAATAAATGAGTAATTTGCACATATTCTTGCTTACTTTCCTCTACAATTTGTAATTGGTCGTAACTCGTAAATGGACAAAATCAAAACAAATAGTGGAGATGCGGGGTATCGATCCCCGTACCTCTCGCATGCTAAGCGAGCGCTCTACCATCTGAGCTACATCCCCATGACACACGGCTTACGTATTAATAGAAATACGTTATTCAAGTTGTGACGTCGATGATTCTCCGTCACTTAATTTAAATATCGTATTTTATTAAAAAATCATTATTATGAAAAGGCTTCCTTTCTTTTTGTTTTTTAACGAATCTTCCTAACCTTAACATTTACGCTAAATACAAAATAGATATTCATATATTTAAAATGTTTGAAACACTTTAAATGTATAAAATGACCCAATACGATGACGTTTTGCAGTTAATATGTAAACAAGTTATTGGAACAGAAGATGTGGTCCCTTCTAACACCCTAATGCCTATTACTTGTCTTTATTAAACTTGGCAAAAGTTCATGTTAAAACGACATCATATTATGCACAGAACAAGGTTAGAACATGGTTATTGGAATAGAGGATTTGGTCCTTCTAACACCCTAATGCCTGTTACTCCTTACTTGGCAAAAGTTCATCTGATCAGGTGTGAAATCAATATATTAATTTTGAGTTAATTAAATTTTGGGTTTAATTCGATAATCAATCTAAACAATTCAAAATTTTGTATTAAAATAATATTATTTTAATTTTAAAAATAATTCTAATTTAATTTAAAATTTAAATTAATTAGAATCATATTTAACCAAAGCTGGCGTTGTTTGCTCTACCTGACATCGTTAGAATTCACTTTGACCAATCGGAAAGTTTGTGAATGCATGCGCAAAATGCAATTGAGATGAAAGTTATTCATTAGCTTCATAATAATTACCAATCTTGGTACAGAAAATTAAAATCACAAACGAAATTAGATCAGATCAGAGAGGGTGGGGAGCTTGATCTCGCCATTGCTTGAGATAGGAATGGTGAAGTTGCCAATGACAGGAAGGTCGATGGTGAGTCCCAACTCCAGTACATAATCAATATCCCAATCTACTCCAATGTCACGCACCAAGCTCACCAGTATACTGTGTGGCACTTTCACTGGCACATCCAGATTTGTTGTGTCGTTACCCTTCAACGACCCTGGGTCCGGTATCGTCCCTGACGCAATCTCTCTGTTCCACAGAACCGGAGTCATACATACCAATAGTTCAAGTAAAAGTACGGTAACACTGAGAAAGATCCCATTGTCCAAAGAATTAATCAATTTGCTTGTTGATTAGCACTCAAGTCAAAATCGCTAAGTACTTAATTGCTCAACTTAAAATGGAAGAAAATAGATCACTAAATCTTTAACTGCCCATACAAGACTCGTACCTTCCAGCACTCTTGAGAGTATACGAGATCTCGCAAATGGGGATTGGAGTACTGTAAGGGTTCTTCACGGAAACTTTGGCTTCGTATTGGATATTGCCGAGACTTACCTTCTTCAGATTGACGTCTGTGACTGTGGCCTCTGGCTTCTTTATGTCCGCCACCTTATCAGCCACGAACTCTTTGGCCTTGTCCACCAACTCGGAAATCATTCTGAACCCCAGAGATTATCGGAAGAGACGAGTATCGTTTCCATGTACATAGACTTGGTATATAGTGAAAGGAAAGTAAGTGTAAACGTGTCTGTGTCGTGGGCTGCCCGCGTAAAAAGATCTGTGCTTGTTTGGTTATTGGTGTATGTCTTTCGTTGACTACGAATTTGATTAGGATCCAAGGTATGGCTGGTGTTACTTTTCGTGATTATATCAGTGACATGGGCTAACACGTTTTTGCAGATCCATAGATCGTAGGAAAAGAAAAAATAATAACTTCATCTAAAATTAATAAATTAAACTTATTTTAATTGAATTTTAATTTGGATTCAAATTAAAAAATTAGAATAAGATTATTTTATTTTAAAATTAAAGCACTAAAAATATTTTTATTAAATGTAATAAAAGAACATCATCTTATTTAATAATTTAAGAAATTAGATTGTCAATTAAATAAAATAGAAAATTATTATCTCTAAGTAACTCTATGTTATAAGTTAATAAATTAAAAATTTTAATTAGATTCAAATTAAAAAATAAAATTTAATTCAAATGTAAGCTTTATAATTTAGCCAATTAAAATTAATAATATAAGAATATTATATTTTATTAAATT
Organism: Erythroxylum longipes; assembly: GCA_027563885.1. Classification (NCBI taxonomy): domain Eukaryota; kingdom Viridiplantae; phylum Streptophyta; class Magnoliopsida; order Malpighiales; family Erythroxylaceae; genus Erythroxylum; species Erythroxylum longipes. The sequence goes on along the minus strand of JAOQMS010000004.1, from coordinate 2,684,105 downwards.
ACTTAAATAAAAAATGGTAAAACAAATTTTACTTAAATTTCTTTATTTTCTTTATTAAATATCCTTACAATCACTTGGATTGTAAATCATTATTTGATCTAATTTATTTATTTGGGACGAATGATTTATTAAATAATATATTCTAAAATCATAATTTTTGAACTATTAATTGTATTTTGAAATGCATAATTATTATACTTAATTATATTTTTAGAAAATGCTTATTTTGCATACACTCAAAAATTGGAAAAGAAACTTCTTTGTTACATAGAAGTTAAATCGACAAGACAAGAAATTTAAAGGTTAAAAGGTTCAAATAGTATTAAACTATCATAAAACTGATTAAAGATGAAATAAAATTGAAGAATTGAAAAAATGATTGAAAAAATTATCCTTACTAAACTAAAATTTTAAATTTTAATTTAAAAAATAGACTATTAAATGAAAATGAATTAATTTATTTTAATTTGTAAAAATAATTAATTTGTAAAATTGATCGATTATTGATTTTTAATAACAAAAATATTAAACTAAATCAATCCTAAAAATTAAAACCCGAACTAAAAAAATTGGTCAATTTAATAAAATATTCGGTTTAGTTTTAAAATCATTGTTTTCTAGTAATTATCGGTCTCGAAATTTCTCTGAAGCTTCCTATATTTCTATTAATGGGCGATTGCCAATATCCAAGATAGACCAACACTACGAGTTGCATGAGATATCAACTTCACAGTTCCTGAAACTTTTATGTCAAAAACATCAAATTTCAGTTCATTTACACAATCGAAAGTGACAATACACATACATATTAAAACACAGGAGATATAAGGTTCTAAACAATGAAAATAGTACAGAAAGTGACTGTGTTTGGGTCGTGTATAATATAAAGTGTATAACAACAAGATGCCAGCCAAGAAGAGAAGTTTTCTTCTGTTTGATTATAATTAGAACCTGGCAAGGAACTGCATCTGCTTCAAGAGAGGAGTTAGGGTTTCCATTAGCCTCTCGCAGGGATGGTTATGAACTCCTTCGTAGGTCGTAACCACGATGCTCGTGTCCTTTGATAGCCTCTGGACTTGTTTCTTCACGTTGCATGTATGATATGTGCAACGATAGTAACTCCTAGGAAAAATCAGACATGCTTATGAAGAACATAAGTTGAACTAAGAGAAAACTAAGGTTTAGATATTAGGTTATCTGCTTACAACTAAAAATCTAATGAACTCACCTGGGGTATTTGCTGTTCTTCACAGCTTTCTGTCCGTATTTCCTCCACCGGTATCCATCGTCGAGAATATCATCGACACTCCTTGTTTGGAAGGCAAACCTAGGCCGAGTCGCTTTCTTCGATTTACCAACTTTCTTCTTATCCATCTGACTCTTGATCATCTCTTCCTCGGCTGTGTTTCGAGACATCACACAAGGGTTTTCCATGGCAGGCCTAGCACTCTCGACGAGCCCTGTGGTTTGACCAGAGAGAAGGCTAACCCAGTCAATATCTGGAAGCACCTCCATCCCTGGCGGAGGCAACGCGGTCGACGGTGGAAACATCAACGGAGGATCCTGCAGCGACGGCGGTGGTGATGGGACATCGTGGCCTTCCATGGTGGGGCTCCAATGAGAATGAAGAGAGAAGGACTGAGAATGTCAGGAGATTGCTTATATAAAAGGTGACGAGGAGGGTGAAAAGAGGTTGGACAGACTCGACAGAGAAAGATTGAGATTAACTAATAATTAAGAAGCTAATATTAAATATTTTAATGGTGTTGTCTCCGTGATTTAGATTGTGGAAGGAGTAATGTAGTTCTTTGTGATGAATCCGTAGTTCGTTCTATAGCTTGCAGTCGAGGGTAAAGCCAAGCCAACTACATCTCACCTACTTCTGTTCAACTGCCTTTCTGTAAAACAGGGAAACGTGCCTGACATATGTATCTCGTTATCTTCTATGTTTCATTTCCTTTCATTTTTTTAAAAATAACTTTATAAGTTAACTTCTAATGCTAATATTTAAAAAAAATTAAACATGACCCGGTATACAAGACTCCCCTAACGAACGTCGGAAGAGAGGGTCGTTAATATACACAATCTTCCTTTTACATTTTTACAATTGACTTCAAGGCTTGCCCTCTTTAATGTTGATATTTATTTAAATAATATAATAATGTATTTAAAAGTATTTAAACTTTTGATAAATTTTCAATTTAGTTTCAAAATTTTCAAAATTTTTAATTTAATGACCAACTTTTAAAAATTTGTATAAACCGCATCAAAAAATTATTTTTGCACAAATAATTTTGATATAATTTGTACAAATTTTAGAAAAAATATTATCTTGAAAACATTAAATTAAAATATCAAAAAAATTGAGTGTTGGGAACATCTCAACATTATATTTTTAATTCTTATATTATTTTTGACATATAAGATAGTTTAAGAGTCAATTATTTGGAATCAATCTTTCTATTAATTAGAGTTAAGGTTGTATATTATTAGATCAGGATTTCTACTTAGTGTTGTTGTTGTATTATCTATAATAAATTATGTTTAGCTACAAATATGTATTTAGAGCAAATATTTATGTTAAATGATAAAATTAATATGAATTATTTGAATTTTAATGAAAATTGCAGAGGTGTATACTTAATTTTAGTTACTTAATTAGTTACATAAGTGGATTTTAGTTAATTAATTGCTAAATATCTCTGGGAGAATTGGTAAAAGCACGTGTTAAGGAATTTTGTAAAAACTCGTTATTTTATGGATATAAATATGATGATGTCGTTCACCAACCAATTCCAATATGCTCATAGTGATGCTTCTGATCGATTACTATTGCCTCCTTTCTTTCTTTTCTTTGGTCCCTGTACGTCTCATTCAAATCAACAACCCTTCACTATTTTTGCAATTCTGTACGAGCATAAGTTCAAGGATAGGGATGATAACTTTGTTCGGACTTGGTTCGGTTCGCCCGAAATTAATAGGTTAGATCTAAATTAACCGAGTCATTAGTTAGGATTTTTTGGCTAGAGCGAGTTATTGGTTGGTTTTGGGTCAAGGTTGTTTAGGCTCAATTCAGACCAAAAACGACAAAATAACATCGTTTTATCAAAATGATATCATTTTCTAAATTTTTTAAAAAATAATAAATTAGGTCAGGTCGACCCTGTCAGTCTGTGGCCCGTCGGGCTGGAGACTAGATCACAGGATGGGTAGTTCCAACTCATAGCACCAATGGTCGGTCCGTCCTGACTGAACGCAGCTCGGCCTATTATTATCCTTATTCAAGGAAGATAAAAGATAAGGATAGATTATATATCCATTTTAATGTTCTTCGTGATTTATTATTAGGTGATTGATCATTCTTATTAAATTAAATAAATTTTTTTATAAGAATAATATTAATAATACTAAATTTTAAAATTTAAAATTTTAAGAAAATTATTCCTACCTCGTGACATTTTTAAGATTTTGCTTCTCAATGCATTTGATACATACCTCGGGTCAGTTTAAGCCTGAACTTGAATTTATAGGTCGGCCTATTAAAAAAACTTGGATTTGGGTTCATGAACTAACACGTTACCATCCTTAATTGAGTTAGATTTGTACATAAATTTAAAATTGATAAAATATAACTTGATTCGTTAAATTTTTATTCAAGACATTTTTATTTATCAAATTTTAAAATTATTAAATTTAAACTTAAACTAAAGTAATTTAAGTGATTCCTAATCGCTCTTTCTACAACTTCAACTTGAACTTTTGAGAGTTTTATCCAACGACAACAAAAATTCAATGAAAATTTCACTTATATAGATACTCTAAAAAAGTTTAATCTCTAACTAATAAAAATGTTATTTTCAATTTTGGGGCAGGCCTTACACAGGCCTTACATCAACCATTAAATACCCAACCTTCGGGAGAGTGGGGGATAGAAAATATGTTTTGGAGTTACAATTTGGCGATTATGGAACTGAAGAAACAAGTAGCTCTTTCAGATTCAAGATCATATCCCAACAATAAAAGTTAAAGACATCTGAAACAGAGTTCATGAGATTAATATAATTCGTGAGCAAAATTTGTTTAACCAAATATGACTACAGCAGAATAGGGAGAGGAAATGGCAGTCTCTCATGTGTGGTTGCCTGAAGATGGACGTAGATGGAGTTGTCAACCCAATCATGGGAGCGGCTAAAATTGGGGGAGTATTGAGGGATCACAATGGAGTCTGAATTAAAGGTTTTGCCGTTAATATAATAAGGAAATTTACACTTAAAACTAAACTTCTGGAAACTTACCATGAATTACGGTTTGCATGGTGGAACAAGAAATGTGGCATTGGAATCTGATTGTAAGATAGCCATTAACAAGGTAATGCATGGAGAAAATGCCGGTGGACACACACAGGTATTACAAAACATTAAGGAACTTCTTGACACAGATTGGAGAGCAAGTATGCAATATGTGCCAAGAGAAGTAAATCAGTGTGCGGACTTTATTGCGAAACATGCTTGCAGCAGAACGATGGGGTACCACACTATGATATCTCCTCCGCTTGGGATGAGAGAGATGTTGATATCAAATAGTAAGTTTTACCCTAGGGTGAATAGTTTTTAAGTGTTTGCCTCTATTAACAAAAAAAAAAAAAGCCTTACTCACCTTGCACGCCTCAAAATTCAATTTTTGCCTTATGCCATAGTAATTAAAATTTAGAGATGTCAATGACTAGAGCTGAGCTGGTGCCACTCCCATCTTGGCCCATAGTTAGATGGGTCACAAGCGGGTCTACCCGACATGACCCATCATTATTTTTTAAAAAAATTTACAAAACGATAACGTTTTTGTTTTTTTTGGTCAGGTCACTGGCCATCCAGGCCCAATCAGTGCTTGGCATGACCTGGACCTATAGCCCAATTAGGCCAAACGAATTTAGCTCGTGGCCTAATCAACAGAGTACAAAATCAAGCTGAGCCGAGCTAAAATTAACATCCTATTAAAATTTGACTACAAACATCAACAATACTTGAGAGTGTGTTAAATTTCTCTAATTCCAACATCCACCATTTGCCATAATTATTTATATAAATGAATCTATAACTTGTTCTTTTTAATTTATGTTTTCCTTGTATATATATAAATAATTTAATTATCAAAATAGAGAATTATAAAAATAGAATGTTATATTCAATCTAGTTCAATGTTATGTCTTTTCTCATTTGTTTTGTAAATAATTTCACATATTGAACATTTTTTTGGGTTAGAAATGTCCAGTTTTGCGAGCAGCGTAATGAATAGTCGTACCGTTAAGACCCTCCTTGTTTCTATTTATTTTTAGTTATCTATTTTTGTTTTCAAATTTAATTAAAAATTTTGTTTATTTTAATTTCTTCCTATTTTTAAAATTTTTGTAACTATAAAAAGTAGTTTTTGTTTTCTATTTATATTTTTCATGATCTGATTAACTATAAACTAAATATTAATTAATTGATTAATTAACAATAAGAATTGTGAATAATCTAATTTAACGTTATATATTTTACTAAAATTAATTATTAATAACATGAATAATTTAATTTAATAATTTATTTAATGATTATATTAATTTAATATAATAATTATTAATAAATATAAATAAATCTAAAAATATATAAAATTTAAATAAAATTTGTTTAATAACTAAATATATTTAAAATAAATTTAATTTATAAATTATTAATTAAATTAATTCATTGCCAATAATAAAAATATAAATAAAAAAATATTAACAATAAAACAATTTTAAAAAAAATAAATAAAAAATTTCATCAGAAAAATAAAAATATAACCAAACGGTTCCATACTTGATCCTATTCTCCCCCCAGCCTAAAAGTTTGCAGGAAAACAGGGAAGAAGAGCAAGACCATAGTGGGGCAAGTGTGAGCTCACGCTTTACATGTAATCTAACCGCTCAAAACCAAACTTCTTTTAGATTAAATTGGAAGTCAATGGGTATAAATTTTAAATTGATTTGAATACTAAATTTCGGTTCGTTTCTCCTTTTTTTTTGATTTTTAAATAAAAATAAAATTTTGTTTGATGGTTAATATTAATGTAATTATGTTTTTGTTACAGATAATAATTATATATTAAAAAAACTAAAAATAAATTATTTTCATTTAATAAATTTAGTATCTGTTTGGATAAACTTATATCAATAGAGCTTTTATGAGTAGAGCTTTTGTCAGAAGAGCTTTTGTCAGAAGGGTTTTTCTAAGAAACTAGTTGATTGTTTGATTGTCATTTAAAAAAAAACTTTTTTGAAAGAGCTCCATACAAAAGACTGTTTGACAATATAAAAATAAAAAGCACTTTTAATTTTAACTATATTTTATTTTGTAATAAAAATTATTTATGCATATAAAAATTATT
>JAOQMS010000004.1:2650065-2667168 GCA_027563885.1 Erythroxylum longipes | reverse complement strand
TTAAATCAAATTTTATTTGAAATTTATATATTTTTAAATATTTTTAATTTTAATTATATTTATTAATAATTATTAAATTAATTTCATAAATTAAATTAAATTATAGATTAAATTAAGATATTTATAATTTTAATAATAATTAATTTTAATTAATTAAATATATAATATATTTAATTGATGATAAATTAAATAATATATATTTTTGTTTCATGTTTCAATTCTACTTAGTTGTTTCCTTATCACGAACTCTTATTGTAAATTGTAATAATTTGATAGTTAATGATATTTATTGTTCTTTTTATTTGATGTTTTAACGTAATTATTATTTATTATATAATGAAAATTAAAATTGTAATATTTTAAATACTGTGTATTGTTTTTAATTTTGTATTTGTACGATGATAATTGTCTTTTTCATAAAAATTGTAATTATTATTTATATGCGAAATATCTTAAAATTGTTGTTATTATATATTAATTGTGATTATTATTTATTATTATAATTTTTAGAGATAGAGTTAAAAACATACCGTACAATTTTACATTTTAAAAAAATTAAAGATTGTTTTATAAATTTTAAAATTATCCAAAATAGTAACTAATATTACGTGATACTAATATAATATTATACCAAAATTCAATTGCGATATTCCCGTCATTGTTAAGTTGGAAAGTTTGGTAATAGAGACAACTTTTGTGGAGTTTAGGAACCAAAAGTCAAAAAGGTGTTACTTCTTTACTATTCTCAAGCACTCAACGAACACAAACGTTGTACGCTGTAGATTTCAAGGTTTCGACTTTCGAAGAGAGCAGGACCAGAGAAACCAGAACCAGATTCTGAAATTTGGACATCATTTCAATTCAAGACCTTATTAATTTGTTTTTGTTTCCAGTGTCGGGAAAATATAGAAATTGATCTCAACCAATGTGCACCTGAATCCTCGTAAACAAATTCTCGTCAACTCAGCCTTGTAATATTAATTTAGAACCGAAAATGACTGAATCTCTGCTTTTTCTTTTCCTACGAACAACGTTCGTTTGTCGCTCCACAGGAGCTAGTTTACAGATGATCAATTGAAGAAGATGAACAAAACTAAACAAACTAAAAGACTTTAGAAAACGCAAATCGTCGTTGGTTAATCTCAGATGCCGCCGGCAGCTGTCGTGGCATTGTTAACAAGCCAAGGACGAGCCAAAGTCGGTGTAAAATGACTGGAGAATCGGTCTCCGGTGACTGGAAGAGGGAGTTCTTCCAAACTCATAAAGAAATCATCACTCACACCCATATCCGAGAACCCATCAAACTCATCCTCATCCTCATCCATTCTATCTTTCTCTTCTCTACTATCAACAGTGTTTGTACTTTGTGGCAAGAACTCGTCTTCCACGGTGGCCGCCGGAGATGAGCACGTGGGTTTTGCCGGTGAAGGCTTGTTGTCATCGTTATTGCAGTCACTTACGGTGACGGTTTGTGAGGTGGAGGTCTTTTGACGAGTGCTTCCGGCGAGTGAGTTTTTATGTGTAGGTGCCGGATGGTTGTGCTCTGCAGTATAGGTCACTATGAACATTCCAGGGTCCGATTTGTTACGCTCAACTTGCTTTCGAGCCATACAACCTTTTGAACTGCTACATCTGTAGTAGCCCCTGAAAAAGAACAAAACTTAACTCGGTTAGATTCGTAAAGATTAAGGTTTTGACCTCGTAACAGATACAAACGAAGCAAACAAGAGAGTACAATCAAAAGTCGATGAAAATCAAGGTCTACTAGGAATCTTTACCTTGGATATGGCGACCCTTTGATGGGTTTTTGGCCATATTTCCGCCATGCCCATACATCTGAAGATAGAGCTTCTGCTGGTACTTGGCATGTCTTCTTTAACTGGTTCTTCCTGTGAAAATAAGAGAAATGTTACCAAAAAAAAACAGTTTTATTTTCTTTAAGTACCCAAACAAAGATTGCTAAAGCCTAAAAGTACAAAGGATTCACCTTTTTTTGGATCGACTGGCGTGAGAGTTTGCACTGATGTTCACCGAACCAGCACGAGATTTCTCAGACTGCAGTTGTTGTTGCTGTTGCTTAATCTGCAATTGTTCCTTCAGAGGAGTAAAACAAGAGATGGGTACACTTTGTGATGATGAATAAAGAGGCTCAGATTTAGGGAAAAAGGGTTTGTAAAGCTCTTGCAAATCTCCACCACCGACTCTTGCTTCAAAAGGATCTGATGTTAGAGATAAAAAGTTGGCAACTTGTTGCTCCCCACAACCAAATGAAGAAAAGAAAGACCGAGTTCCAAAATCAGCTCTAGAACAACTGGAACCGTTGGTGGATATGGACACGGTGGGGATGAGACTGCCGGAGCTGGTGGAGGAGGCAGCAGTGCAGCCTCTGACAACGGCGTGAAGATCCCAGTCAGCCTCCATGGCCTCGAGACAAGCTCTGTGCAAATCCGTACCTTTCGCCTGTGCAACTATTGCTAAGGTCGCAGAGGAAGGAGACAAAACAAGGCGCTGACTTTGGGTTTAGATAGAGAAAAAGAAAGGCCGGCTAAGGATCGGAGGAAGATGTAATGAGTAGAGAAACAATAATATTATATAAGTGGAAGAGAGAGAGAGAGAAGGGCAATTTGGCATCTGAATGCTTATCTTGTCTTTTCCTCTTTCTCTTTCTTTGCATGATTTCAGACATTGAAAAGAGGTTTGTGGTTTGACTTCGTGACAATGTCAAAGGCTGTGTGTTTGTGTAATGTGTACTGTGACCGGTGTATGGGGTCTTGGAGAGAGTGGTTTACACGCACACGTCAGAGCTCGTGATTTACCGATCAAGAGATGAAGAATTTTCTTCTAATATTTAATTTTTTCGATTTTTTAATTTTTTTAAATACTTTTCTAATAATTAAAAATAATAAAATATAAGCAAATTAATCAAATAACTTAATTTAATTATTAAATTTGAACTAAATTAATTAAATTAATATTATACAAATAATTATAATGAACTTGTAATTAAAGTCAAGTTTAATTAATCTTATTTGGATTTAAAAGATGAATTAAATTATTATATAAATACCATTTAATTAGTCTATGTAATATTTATATTTATGTGTATTTTGTCATTATTTACTTTTGTCTTTTTGGATGATAACATCAATCCTCCTATGCTCCTACGAGAGAGGTGTGAACTTATTATGGTCGGTTCAGTTCATGTGGCTGTCTAATATACGAGAATTATAATATTAATTATAAAAAACAACGATCTTTTACTATGTTTATATTGTCCTTATCTTCCATGGACTCACTCTTTATTCGGTTTGTTCCTTGGACGACCGCGTATGGTTCAATTTCAGTATCTACTTTCTTACTCTTGCTTTATGAATAATATAATATTTTGTCAATCTTATGAATATATATATATATATATATATATATATACTTATAACGGAATATTATTAGGTAGAAAGATAGTATCACCTCATGTGAAAAGACAAGAGACATATTTTTAATTTACGTATAATTTAATTAATTACGTTAGGTCCTGTTCACTTTGATGTTAAGTAAAAAAATGAAATAGAATGTAACGAAAACGAAACAATTTATAATAGAATAGAATGTAATATAGTGAAAGTTGTTTGAGAGGGATAGAAAGGTTCATAATCTATTGCAGTAAAGTGTTATTTAAAAGATAAATGGAGTGAAATGAAATGAAGCGTATAATAAATAACTATTATATCCCTTACATTAAAATGATTGTTGCAGGAAGTTTAACGTTATAATTTTAAAACAGAAATTATGTCCAATTGAAAAATTATGGTTATGACTTTAATAATAAAATAATAAAAGTTTTATTATTTTAAAATAGAAAAATATAAAAAAAAATTATTTACAACCGTGACAAATAATTTTTTATATATTTTTATTTTAAAATAATAAAAATTTATTATTTTATTATTAATTATTTAATAAATTTAATTATATTAAATTTAATTTTATTCTATCTATATTATTTATATCTAAAAATAATTTATTTATATTTTTATTTGTATAGAAATAATTGGTATTACGGGAAGGAAATATTTTTTATATTTTTTCTATTTTAAAATAATAAAAATTGTATAATTTTATTGTTAATTATATTCAATTTATTATTCATTATATAAAAATATTATTATCAATTATTTAATAAATTTTATTATATTAAATTTAATTTTATTCTATATATGTTATTTATATTTAAATTTGTTTTATTTGTATAGAAATAATTAGTATTACAGTAAGAAAAAATAATTGGTATTAAAAAAAACTAATAAATATATAAAAATGTGTTTGTTATTATTAAGATAAGGAAAAATAATTGATATTACGAACAATTATGGAGAGTATATTAGATAGTATATATTTATTAGTTTACGTTTTATTCTAAATTCTCTAAATCAGAAATTTCCTATTTTTATATCTCAGAACCCTTCACTCTCGTCTTATTTCGTTATAAAACTTTCTTTTAAATAATAAAAGTGTATATACTATATCGTTCTATTATAAAAACCTAAACCAGATAATACCTAAAGCTCACCCGTCGACCTAGGAAAAGTTATCTAGAAGAAGCAAAAGCGAAAGCACACGTATTTACTTTTTACTTTATACAGTTGAACCTGCCGACTTGTCGTTTAGACAAAACCACTTTAAAAGAATTTCGTAACACTGACTGAGCGCGTGAGGCGGTGCACCGAGAGATAAGTTGACGTGGCAGTTCGACAGCTGGCAGATCTTGTTGGGCCCACATCTTTTGCGGAAAGAGTCACGCCGTTAGCTCGCGTGCCTCGTGATTCAGTCTAGTTCGGGTTTCGTTTTCCAAGCGAATCCGATGATGAAGGACCGGACGGTCCAGGAAGGAATCCCTTGATCGTAACTAGATTCTAGTTCACTCAACGTGTGCTTGATCATATCCGACGGTGGCAACAAATTTCGTGAAACTAATAATTAATTTTTGTGATTCGTACCCTAAAGTGGGTTGCACGAGGCATTGTGTTGAAAGCGTGTGGGGTCGACACTTGATGGGTTGAACCGACCCGATTAATCATTTTTTTTTAATTTAGAAACTTGACCAAAAGTCTACTTTTAATTTAATAGTATTTAGTTTATTATAATATTTAAAATGGTCAAAAGTGTGAAAGCTTTTCTTTATTATTTTATATTATTAGCTCTCCTCGTGTTTCTTAAATCTCAAGCAACACATGAGGCTGAGGGGTGTTTCAAGCTAACTCTTTATTTTTTCCGAAAAATTAAATTAAATATTGTCTAGAATATTCATTAACAATTAATTTATGGGAAACTTCACGTTATAAACTTAATAAATAAAAATATTAATTTAATAAAATAATATTATTTTATTTATTGAGTGAAAAATCAAACTAAAATAATTTAAATTAAATATTATATAGAAATTAGTTATTTTATTTTAGTTTATAAAAAATAATTAGTTTAAATAATTAAAATTAACAAATTTAATCAATTTAAAATTTTTACTCTAAAAATAGTCAAACTATTTTTAAAAAATTCGAAAAGTCAAATTAGAAAACGAGTGATAGGTGAAGATTCTTAGAAATCTCCAACTTTTCACCCAAGAATAAAACTCAACATTTACACGTACTGATGACGTGGGCAGTGTATATGAGAGGAAGGGATGAAGAACCGGTCCACGCACTACCACTAGCTATAAGCCCTACGTCCACACATAGCCTTTTGGCTTTTGCTTTTGCTTTTTTTTGTTCTTCAACTACACACGATACCCTTTGACTTAGGTTGCTTTATCGCGGATCTTCAGTTTGCCGCCACTTGGTTCTCGTCAGAACTTCGTACTCTAAAAGAATTAAAGAATATGCTTTTCTCATTTAGCGTTTACCGGTCTTACTCTCGCATAAGATTTGGGGTATCAACGGATCGAGCTGGAAGTAGATTCCATCGCCGTGATCAACTTAATCTCCTCCGCTGCCGACCGTTCAACGTCTCTCATTCCTATAGTGAGGGGGATTCACGAACTGTTTACTCGGAACTGGACTGTTGTTCATCGCCACATCTATCGAGAGGGCAACAGATGCGCTGACTGGCTAACGACCTATGCTGAACAGTTTGATATCGGACTCACACGCTTCGATACCACACCCTCTGGGTGCCTTCCTCTTCTTCTTGAGGATATGTCTAGGATTCGATTCCCTCGACTCACTTTATAATTTGTGTTCTATTTTCCCTTTATTTAAAAAAAATGCTTTTCTCAATTTTACCATGAACGCTAATAGGTTGGGTCCAAACTCTAGTTCAACCTTATGTTTCTTTTTTAACCAGTAGGGATGATTGTCCCGCCCGGATCATAGGTTAAGATTGTTTGGCCCGATCAAGCAACAAGTTGAGTTTAGGTTGGGATTGTTTCAATCTGGTCTAACCCATGACTCGAAAAGAATGTCAAAAAAGAAGTTTTTTATTTTTAAAAAAGGTATAGACATGGCAGTAGTTACTGATCGATCGGGTCACGAACTAAGACAGATGAGGCTTCGTCTAAACGAGTTTAGTTTACCATATTTTTGAAGCCCTCGTCTAAATGAATATTTTATCGAGAGTCGATAAAAAAAATTATTAATAATTGGTCGTTTTGATAGTTTGAAATTGATCCTAGAACGAAGAAGGCTATGTCTATTACTCTTAAATTTTAATATAACGTGAACTAGCAATCACTAGTGCAATGCCTTGGGAAAGCTAGAACTCTTATAGGTTATTTAAGAGGAAGTCTCGAGGAAGCAAGACTTACATAGATTCCTTTAGAAATCCTTTGTAGTTCCTATCACTCAAACCACGTCTCAAGGAGCATTTTCAGGCAAGTTGCTGCTACAAGTTCCACTTAGTAGGAGTAGATTCGATAGAATCGATGGTAGACAACGACTTGAGAAGAGTTTTGGAGTTGGGGGGTGACAATGTAATCGATTACCACCGAGAGATAGATAAGAGTGACTGTGGGGTCTCCTTAGCAGTAGTTATTTTCATGGATGTTTGGTGCAAGGAGATATTACCACCGCATACCTTTTGCCCATCAAAGAAGATAAACCACCCGTAAACAACCCACACAAATTTCTTAGGTGGATCAACACGTTTATATTATGATTAAATATATTAGATTTTGATTTTTTTATCTTAATTATCATGATGTATTATGCAATATTTTAAAAATCTGAGTAGAAGTTAAACTGATAAATAAAAAGTTTAAGATTTAAAAGAGTCAATCAATATTAGACTGTCATAAAACTGAGCACAACTTAAGAATTTGAAATAAGATTGAAAAAGATTGTCCTTAATTTAAAATTTAATTAAAAATATTTTGTTAAATAAAAATTAACAAGTTTATTTTAATTCATAAAAATCAATTAGTTTACAAAAATTGACTAATTAATTAATAAACTAATAGACTTTAAGTAACAAAGATTATTAAAGTAAATTGACGCTAGAAATAGAAACCGAATAAAAAAGTTGATCAATTTAAAATTATAACGGTTGAACTGGCTCAGTTTTTTAATCATAAGTATTATGTTAAATTTTAAAAATTATGAATTGATGTAAAACCAACCAAATAAAAGAGAGAGATATAATAATTATACAATACCAATAAAATAAATAATAAATTTTAAATCACAATAATTGATATAAAACCCTTTATGTTAATATTGGGTTCCATAAGAGCGGGATGCTCGTAGTGCCACACTACTAGACTACTAGTAGTATAAATAGGTGAAACCCCACTCACCACAACTTATACATGGTGCTCAGAGGTATTAATCACTACGGGTTACCCTTTCTTTCTTGGTGGTAATAGTGTCGTTTGCAACTAAATTAACATCAACTCTAATAATGCAATATGTAATTAGTGAAAAGTTGAAATATTTTTCCAAGAAATTTATTGGTAAATATTTTACAAGTTGAAAATTAAAATAAATTGGGGGTTTCAATTAACATGATTTTTAAAAATTAAAAATGAAAAATATGGAAATAAATGAAAATATTTAGATATGGAAAACTAATAACGAACTTTGGTTTCAGGTCACTTATGTTATCAAACTAATATGGATCATTGATATAAAATTAACTCCATTAACAAATATTCATTGAGTGTTGTTCTCTTTTAAGACAAAATGAATAGAAACATGTATTTTAAACACTCTTATTAGTCAACCAGTTAGATACGATCTTAAGTTTGATTGATTAATAGCTTTAAGAACTAAGAGAACCAGTAAGCAAGACAATACAAATACGATATGTATTTAATCTAAATAAGTATCTTTCTTAGAATTTTCAATCTCTAATGTAAAGATAGTAATCCTAATTGTCACTTTAGATAAGCAAAATTGAACGTCAAATCTTACTAATCTAGCTGTAAATTAAATCAATCAATTCCAAGTTGCGCACCCTAGATATCAATCAATTCAATCATAAAAAGAAATACAGGAGACACTTAATATTCATCAATGAAATAAACTTTATTCAGAAAATCTCATACATACGAGACGATAACGTGGTTCCCTTCAACTAAGAAGAAAGATTTAGCTACTCATAACAGAGGTAAAAACTAACAGAAAAGTAGCAGAATACATAGTCTCCATATCTGCACTTTTCTAAAAAAATACAAAAAATCCAGCAAAAAAAAAAAACAGTAGCAGAAAACGTAAAGATGACGTAACTAGAAGTGTTCTCTCTTCCTTCTTATCGTTATCTTTATCATGAATTTAATCAAAAGAGGGCTAGAAGAACTTGTATATATGATATCATCAACATACAGGAAGATGATGATAAAATCACATATAACTTATTTCTTTATGTAAAGCGTAGGCTCATTCTTACTCTTTTTAAACCCACTTTGTACAAAGTAATTAATCTTATTATACCAAAATCGTGGAGTTTGTTTTAACCTATAAAGAGCCTTTTTCAAATAGGCTCAAATGAAAATCCATTATGCTTCTATACATTACCTCCTTATTCAAGTGTCAAGTTCTAAGTATGCTTATGCGACCAACTACTTTCATCACTCCACATGGTTCACTTTCCACTCATATAGCCTAATTTAAGTTCACGCATGCATTTAATCTCATTCCAATTAGCATGATAGAATCTCATGGCAGCACATTCATCATAAAGATAGAGATGTCTTAGATTCACAATGTGTTTCATGTTTGTATGCTCAAAAGATATCGACCAGATACGACACATATATTGCCAACTCAAAAGGTTTAAGTTGCAAGTATACTCCCCACATAATCAGGTAGCAGAACATCACCTAAAAGATAACAACTTGATTCCCTAAATAATAAAAATCTTAAGTGTATCGAATCTGTATTCAAATTAGATTCTGCAGATAAATTTTTCCTTTGCACGTGTCTACGCTTAATCAAAAACTTTTCTGTCAGTTGGGAATTCAAATTGTCTTTTGCTTTTCTTGCATTTTTTCAATTCAAATTCATCTCCCATATGTTGAAAACCATTTGAGAATAATTAAGAAACAAGTTCAATAATTTTAAATAAAAATTTAACACATTAAAGAGTTTTATATCTAAAGTTATCACAAAAATAACAACTTATCACTGGTGGAAGGAAATTGATGAACTTATACAAGGCAATTTGAACCTCTACATGTGCAAGTTCCATCATTGGTGGTTATCATGGTCTTTTCGAGCTTCGGTCTAGGCCAGGTTAGACCGGACTTGAGAAACTAATATGAAAATTGAAAGAGAAAAAGTTCAATCAACTCAAATTGAACTTATTAATTTTAAACAGAATAAGCTCGGCCTTTTAACATTCCTGCATAAAATATCATCACTAATATGTCATTTAACAAGTCCAAGAATTACCATTTGCAAGGATACAGAGGACAAGATCCATCCTTGAAAGCAAAACAGCAAAACCTAACATTTAAATGGAACATCAAAGGATACATATTTATTGCATCTAAAGATCAGCCCAATGGTACTGGAACCAGAATTGATTCCAAGTCTACTCACTGACTGGATTTTGTCCAACCATGAGATTCCAACTAGAGGTGAGAGTTATAGGTGCTTCACATAAGATACCAACTGAGATATCAACTTCCACTATGCTATCAACTAGAGCTTGTCCAAAAGGAGCTGACTTTGGATTCAAGTTTTGCGCTCTTGCAATCCTCTCTAAGTTGAATAAACCCACACGCCAACCAAGTAAACACATACCCATCAAGAGGACAACCTTTCTTGGGCCAAAGCACATCAGAATAGGAAATAAGAAACCATGTTCAAGCATATTAGAATACGAAATAAGAAACCATGAACATGAGGTTAAGGGCAAATATAAGAAATACGCAAGTCCAGATTGCAACTTTCCATTCCATTCTAAAAGTCTTTATTCCTGGTGTTTGTTTGAAGAAAGATGTGGTATTTGAATCACATCAACTCAACAGCACAATCGACTCATGCTCGCATTATCAGCATTTTTTCAGCACTTTCCTGTCCATGTACCTAATCCCAGTTGTAACTTTCTGGTGTATAGAACTTTCTAGGCAGGCACACAAAAGTTCTTCTTAGTTCCACTCATTTTGCCAAAAGGGGAGATACTCTTCAAGAATTGGACTGAGAGCTATCAGTATTCACACATCTTTACACCGTATGTGATTTACAGATTCCAGATCATAAATAATATGCGTGCCAACTAGTTTCAATTTGATGATTCGATACTTCAACAGAGGCAAAACAAGTTATACCTAGGGATGGCAATGGATAGGGTTCGGTTCAGGTATTACTCTACTCATATCCATATCTATTTTTTATGACTCAATCCATTATCTATTTAAAATCTATTGGTTTTTACGATTTACTACCCATATCCAAATCCATTGGATTGTTCGGATTTTTGGATATCCCTCGGGTTGTATAGCACATAAAAATATAACTTCTAAATAGAAAATATAAAGAGCAGATTTTTGCGAAGGCTCCAAATCAAAATTACTTTAATAATAATAAGTCAAGATTTTGATTTGTATGTCTTAAAAAACCATGAAATTGGAATAATAAAAATCATAATGTCTAGTGCAAAGACAACATATATTTTTCACAATCAAGAACTGGAACAAAGACAGAAATAGCTAAAGCTTCAAATTGTTTTTGTGTGAACTCCACAACATTCAAAAC
This sequence comes from Erythroxylum longipes, assembly GCA_027563885.1. Classification (NCBI taxonomy): domain Eukaryota; kingdom Viridiplantae; phylum Streptophyta; class Magnoliopsida; order Malpighiales; family Erythroxylaceae; genus Erythroxylum; species Erythroxylum longipes. Next base: position 2,655,982 of record JAOQMS010000004.1, on the reverse strand, counting down.
TCCATCTTTATATCATTTGCATTATTATCATCCTATAAGAAAATAAAATATGTTAACAAATAGAGTCAAATTATAAGTTAATTTAATATTTTAAGTAAAAATGAATAAATGATGAGAAATAAAATGAATTACCAAATCAAGCACTTCACTCGGTTCCTCTTCGCTTGCATCAGCATCATCAAAGATCGAAGCAATCGCATATGAACTTTGGAAAGCATTATTTGTAAGGAAGATTCAATATGAAAATTGTACAAGTAAGAAGTTTCAAATACAAATATTGCAAATATTAATAAGGAAATATATATTACCTGAATAATTTCCAAGCATCCAATTTTGCAAGCACATCAACGCTTCAACAGTACTAGCATGAAGTCTTGAGTGATGTGGACTAAGAACCCTACCACCCATGCTAAATGCAGTTTCTGAAGCAACTGTAGAAACAAGTATTGATAAAAATATCTCAGACTATCATCCTCAGTGTTGGATACTTGAATTCTTGTTTCCAGTAAGCCAAAATGTCAAAATAGTTATTTTCAGGCACTATGTCTTCCTCCAAATAATGGTCCAGTTCAGATCTTAAGTTTACCTTTTCTTTTCTTTGATTTTTTGTACATAGAAAAATTATCGATATTTCCACAATCTGCTTGTTGTGTTTCCAAGATGGGTAGCCTCATATAAAGACGATGAAACAACTAAATTAGTATATGTTGTAGAGTTCCCTATGTCCATAGCATGTTTGTCTTGATATTCTAACAATAGTTCATAAAGCAAGCTCTTCACCCTCTCAATATCAATATTAGCTTTACTTCCATAAATGTCACTAAAATAAAACTCAACGCAATCTATCTTATTTCTTCGGTCCAAAACAGAAGCAATAGCTAGTATTCCATTCACATAAAACCAATATTCATCGTACTTTTCGACCATATTTAGTGCCATAGTTCTAACAATATCACAATGGGACAACATCCACTTAAATAACTTCAACTTTATTTCACAAACATGTCGAAAGAGCAAGTTCGCAGTAGGGTATTTTCTACCAAAAAAAAGCTCTGTTACTTTGTAAAATACTCTCAATTTGTCACAAATAATGTTTGTCAACTTCCAATCTTCATCACTAGGCAAAGTAAACTTAAGTCTATAATTCAAATTTCCAACCTCTTGAAAACACTTTCATATGGCAAAGTTGTCTCAAGCATCAAATAAGTATAATTCCACCTTATCTTACAATCAAAATTTTACTTTTTAGAAGATGAAATTTTCAAAAACTTGACTGCATCCTCAAACTTCTCTATCCTTTTAAGAGTTGATGCCCAAAATAAAATACAATCACGAATTCTTTCTAACCGTTCACCCATGAAATCCAAACCATCATTGACAATCAAGTTTAATATATGAGCGCTACATCACATATGCAAAAATTTTCCATTTAATATAAGAGAATTGGCATCAAGCTTCTCATGTAAAAGGTTCATCATTGCATCATTTGTTTTACAATTATCCACAACCAAAGAAGAAATCTTGGTTTCTAGGCTAAACTCATACAAACACTCATCTAAAAATTTCAATAGAGTCTCCTTTGTATATGGGCATGGCACAAATATAAACCTATAAAATAAAATGATAAAAAATTTATTACAACTTAAATACAGAACACAACATGGTTCTTTAAGTAATTAATTTTTAGCATGTACAAAGGAACTAATTACTAAACATGCAAATTACTATATCTATATATGGTAACCAAGATAAAGATTTAAGTAAAGTATTTGCATATAACATCTTAAGAAAACTTGATATTGTCAATAAGGAAGGAAACATGTTAAATCTAAGAAAATCAATTACCTTAGAATTTGATTTCTTAGAACCCAATCTCCATCAATGAAGTGTCTGATCACAACCATGTATCCTTTCTTTTGGTTAAAAGCTGTCCACATGTCTGTAGTGATAGCAATTCTAGACCCATGATCCTCCAACATTTTTTTCAAGTTTGATTTTTCACTTAGAAACATTTTTAGGATATCATTTCTCAATGTATTATGTGATATCATCTTGAATTCATTGTAAAAATTTACTACAAACCTTTTGAAATCAATTGTGATCAACCATAGACAAAGGATACTCATGCAATACAATCATATTAACTAACTCTCTTCTTGAGAATTCCTTGCTAAATTTGTAGCCTTGCAATGTTTTTCCCCATCAGACTTAATCTCACTCTCAATCAATAATGTTTTTTGGCCTCCAACAAGCCTTAAATATTTCTTTGGACAATACATAATGAAATGCTCACGCAGACGTGAAATCCTGTTTATACCTTTAGCAAAAAGCTTCCTTTGCAATGCTTACACTCAATCTTATCAACACCTTTCATGGTCACCAAAGTAAACTCTAGCCACACAGGAGAAGTATGCTTCTTGCTTTTAGTTGCACCACAATCACCAGAGTCCATGGCTGTAAGCTCCTCTTTGTTATGAGGTGGACTAGAGAATTTCTTTGCTCTATGATTCTCAACTCCTTTATTAATGATCTCTTAATGATTCTCATATATTATCTCTTTTAACTTATAACTCGCAAAGAAAACAACCTAAAAAAATTAACTTAGTAAATGATTAGTTGTCTTTAACTTATAATTCGCAAAGAAAACAACCTAAAAAAATTAACTTAGTAAATGATTAGTTGTCCAAGGCCAACTTTGAAAATAAAAGTCAAATAAAATAAAGCCTTTATTTCAATTTTCACCTCATCCCTTACATTTTATAAGATTAATATATTTTTGATTGATTGCTATTATTCTCTAATAAACAATTTTAATTTTTCAATTAAGAATAAGTTAGTAAACTAGCATTAAAATCTATTATATTACACGATGTTCCCAATACCACAAAATGTGTACAACGAAGATTCCGGTGGCAAGCATGCAGAACATTGATATTTATTTATATGACTACATTATAAATTCAAAGTCACTAAAGATCATCATACTATGGTAAGTGGACATTTTAGAATTATTTTCCTAATAATGAGATAAGTAGGTTAAATTAACAACTAAATCCTAAGTTATCGACTAAAATAAATGAATTAAATTATTATTCTATTCAAGGTTTTATTACTATTAACTTTGATATCTTCTTAAAATTATTAAAATGATCAACCAACTCTAGTTGAATGTTTAAAATTAGATATGAAAATCCAAAATCCAAAATCCAAAAATGTTTCTATATTATACGGCTAAAACATATGATTCAATATTAAGTACCGTGACTAGTTGTTCTTATATGTACTATCGAAGAAAAAGAAAACTCTAATTAGATAATCAATCAAACATAAACCCATAATTATATAACTAGAACATATTTATTGAAGAACAAGTTCTTTAAGTTGTTATTCTATCTGTGAAAAAGGAAAAAACAAACAAAAGAAGAGAAAACAGAAGTGGACACTTTTTTTGCGATTTCATCCACCAAATTTAATAAATTGGCAATTAGCCCTATGCACTACAACATGACTTTGAAATCAATTTGTTGCGATAATAAGACTTTTGAGAGAATGTAAAATGGTATTTTGAAAAAAACATTCATGTCAATTACTAAGAGTCTGCAGATCTAGGCTTTACAAAGTGACCAGTAAACATCAGAGAAGCTTGAGATGCAGTTGGTGTCGGTGACCAAAAAACCACCACACTAAGTGGGAGGTTGCTGGCTGCCGGTGAAAAGTGAACTAAAGGATCGTGATTCGTAGTATCTCTTTAAGGAGTCACTTAGGGATTATTGTCTAATTATGTTTTGATCATTGATGAGTTCACCTATTGGTTAAAAAATTGACATAAGATTGGGTATATAAAAGATTGAAGGTGTAAGAGAAAATGTAACCATTTGAAGGAATTAATTAAGATAATCTCAAAGGTCACTGACGGAATGACTAAAACGAAAGGACTCCTTTTACTCGGAGAAAGATGAGGAGTAAAGTAGAAATTTTAAAGTTGTTTCTCTTCAAAAAATATTAATATTTTATTATATTTAACCATAAATGTTCAAGAAAAAATAGAATAAATAGAGTTAATAAAAAATGGGTTGGGTATGGATATCCATCGGTTCGGGTTATCACTAGACCCATATCCAAATCCATACCCACTTCCATTTTTCAGTATCCATTTAAAATCCATTTTTTTAGCCTCCATATCTATTTTTCAAGTTGGGTAGTGCAGATATTAATCAAGTTAAAAACCCACTACCATCCCTAATTGTACCAAACAATGACCGACTAATCTGCCTGACGTACCTTTGTGCATCTTTACTAATGCTTAGAGTACCCTCAAACAAAGTAGAAAGGCTTTCAGGAGCTATCATAAAGACATTTGTTAGAGTATCTTATATTAACTAAACATGAAAATGTTAAAGAGTTTATAAGTGGTAAGGGTTAACTATTGCTAAAATTTTTTTTAATGGGCTCTACACTCTACCCATTAAAAATTCTAATATGATATCAGAGCAGGTTTGATCCAGATTATTAATTTCCTGATTGTTCGTCTGGATGTCTAGTCCCAACGGCCCGGTCCAGTTACTACTGCGTTTATTTCAAGTGACAATTGGATGTCCGGTCCTAGTTCCACTTAAGGGGGAGTATTAGAGTATCTTATATCGACTAAACATGAAAATGTTAAAGGATTTATAAGTGGTAAGAATCAACTATCCAAATGATTAATTCTAGTCATTTGAACAATGATTGACCCAAGTCTAATTCTTATTAACAGGCTCTACACTTTACCCATATTAAAAATTCCAACATCTGTGATGACTTGTTTTGAAGACCTCAATTCCAATGTTTACGAAATTTGAAGAGGAGATGGTCCGGATCCAAAACGTTCATGAAGTCTAAAGCATATTTCATTTCTTACTTTATAATTCAGCCAATGCAGAAACACGAAAAGAGCTATTGAAAAACATTCCTGTAACGTACTTCTTTTTCTTTCATTTAAAGGAAGTAAACATTTCTAATTATCATACAGTTCTTAGGAACTGTTTTTAATTTATTTCTGTGTTCATGCACATTTTCTGGGAATCAAAGCTAGTGTAGTATGTTTTCAACTTAAAGATAAAAGAAAGGAGATATTGAGGGCCTATTTTACCTGAATTAGGCTTTAATTCGGTAATCTTCAATTAACTAACGAGAGGAAGGACGCCTCCGACGAACAGGAGCAGTGTTTTTGTTGCTAAAATCGCAAAAATTCGATGCTTTGAGGAACTCACAAAACTCAGTTTTGCAGAGGTTCAGGGCCTTCTCCGGCTTGGGCTGGAAAAAACCGGGTTGGGTCAAATGATCTCGAGTCAAATCGGTTCAAGTCGGGTCAAATCCTCTTTTGTAGATTAATTTGCGTCTGTAAGACGTCATCTGTAGTAATTCAATCACAACAACCCTTTTTTTAGGGTGGCCCACCCCGTTCGCCGAAACTTTTTGCCCCGATTATATTCTGATCCGACTCGTATTGCAACCTGGCTTTGGTTGGTGAGTCTCCCAAAGAAAATTTCTACATACGTTAGGACTCGAACTCGAGACTTTACTTAGGGCCTATTCGGTTGGTTGTTAATTAACTGAACGGAACGGAACGAAAGGGAACGGTATATAATGGAATGAAATAAAATATAGTGAAAAGTTATCTGGGAGGGACGGAAGAGTTCATAATGTAATGTAGTGAAATATTATTTGGAAGATGGATTGAATGGAATGTAATGTATAATAAATGACTATTATACCCCTAATATTAAAATGGTTTTTACAAAAGGTTTAACACTATGATTTTAAAACAGAAATCATGTCCAATTAAAAAGTCACACACAACCGTGATAAATAATTTTTAAATATATTTTCTATTTTAAAATAATAAAAATTTTAATAAAAGTTTTATTATTTTATTATT
>JAOQMS010000004.1:2615258-2640740 GCA_027563885.1 Erythroxylum longipes | reverse complement strand
AATTATATTTTAATTAATTATTTTGTATTTAATTAAAAATTAATTATATTTTAATTAATTATAATATAATTAATTAAGTCATTCCTTTACAACAATGATACCCATTCCCCTAGATTAGGAGAGGAATGAGGTATTATCCAAAAGTGGGTAATCAAAATAATAACCTTATAATCATATCTCCTTACCAAACTCAATCTTTCATTTCATACTCATTTTTCTTTTTTCGTACTTTCCAAACAACCACCCCTCATTCTCTATGTATTACAAATCTAAATGCAACCTAAGGTTGACAAAACTTGTTTAGTTCGAACGCAATTGATCTGGTTCGAGTTGATCGGAACGTTAGACTAATCTGAGACCTTTTTTTATTTTTAGCCGATCTCGTGTTCAATTAAATTAAATGGGGTCCGTTGACTTTGGATTGTATTTGTAAGAGTTAATGTACAAGTGACGTGGCGTTACGTCGGTTATAGTGATAGAAAGCACTTTACACGTCAAATGCGAAGCCACTTCGCATGCGTTATGACGTGGATACTTGTTATACATTATATATTAGACTGTTTCTGTTTTTTACGTAACTTTCTAAATCTCGTTAACTTTCGGTTCGAAGCTCGTGGACGTAATACGTTAGACTTGTTTGGTTCTCAAGAAAGCACATTATCTTGTGGTAACGAAATGGAAAGTATAGTGATTGCTTGCTGTAGCTTTTCAGTTGTCACCTTCAAAGACCCAACGTTCAGCTCAGGTACGTACATGTGGTCACAGTATCGCCTACTTCATACACGTGTATATTAAATAATTTTAAAAATATTAGTACGTTAATTATATATTTTAAACAAATTATTTAGTTTAGTTTTTTCTTGCCACTTTAAATTATGATCAAATCTCCTATTTCGGTTATGGTATTCCTATCATAATTCATTAAATCTCAACCACACATTTATGTGGATCTTACATAATTGTATAGATAAGATTTAATGAAACATGATTGGAACAGAGTAATTGAAATAGAGAATTTGATGTGCTTTAAATTAAGGAAATGGTTATTGTATTATACTGGTCGATACTTGTCAATATCAATCATATCAACCAAAAATTGGTATCGAATAAAATAGTACCATATCAAATTTTGGTATCGATCAATAGCAACTATTTTAGTTGGTACCAATTAGTATCAGTCAATAATTCGAATACTGATCATAATTTTAATTTTAAAAATTAGGATTAAAATGAGAAAACTTAAAATTTTTCCTTTATAAAATAATATTTATCTATATATAAGATGAGATATGGTAAAATAGTTAAGATATAAATAAAAATATATTAAATAATTTTTATGTAATTAGACTTATTCAAAGTGATCATAGATTACATAATTAAATATATTAGTTTAACTTAATTTAAACATATTTAATAATTTCAATTTTATATATTTCATATTTACGATATATATACTTTTAGTGTGTACATGTGAAAATTACTATAACAATTTTTCAAATATATAAAGATACTATTTGAAATTAAATCCACTTATTATAACTTCATATTATATACTGTTTTAGTTTTATATTTAAATGAGAATTAAATGATATTTTAATATTAATCTAGGAAAAGTACGTGAAAATAATATTAATAGAAATAAAGAAATATTTATTAAATCAAATATATATTATTATAATTTTTAAGATAAAATTGAAGTAAAATAATATATTGAAGGATTGTTTTATAATTTTATAAAATTTAAATACTATTTTATGATTTCAAAAAGTTATTTGGAACGTTACTTAGAACTAAACTTAGTATTAAATTCGATATCGTATTCATAAAATTGTTTTGAATTGAATTGTGGAGAATAAAGATAATGGAAGATAAATTGGGAAGAGAAAGAATCAGATCTTCTATATTGATTATGGTATTATTATCATATTTTATTAAATCTCATTCATATATTTATACAATGTATTAAATCTTATCCACATATTTATATAAAATTATATAAATATGTGAATAAAATTTAATAAAATAAGGTTGAAATAAAGTAATCGAACAAGAATTCCTTGAACTAAAAACTCTGCGTTGCGAGGAAGAGAATAGAATGGCATGCTCAATTTGAAAAGACGAGCGACTAGTAAAAATACTTACCCCGACCAAATGTCAAGTGGACCTTCAGCTCTTTAGCTGAAAATGAGACCCACAAACCTTATCAGAGCATGACCCTTCACTGCTTCTACAGCAGAAACCCAATCAGTGACTGAAGAGTTCATAAGAGAAAAAAAAGAAATAAATAAAGAAAAAAAGAGAAAGCTCAAGGATGAGCCCCTTCGATTCTCATGTTCCTGTGACTTAACCCTCCTCTTCTCTCCTCTTTAGAAGAAACAGAAGCCTACAGACATGATTGTTAACTTATGTAAATAAAGTTGTGTATTATTAGACACATCAATAAAACTTTTACTGTATTTTTGTTTTTTTATTAAGGAATTTGCAGTTGTTATTTTTTAGATGCACACTAAGTAAATTTTTAGATTGATACAATAGTATGCAAATCACACCAAACGAGTACTCCACACTAGACAAGCTCTATATGACATATTTAATCGAGAGAGTGTAAATAGGAATGATTCAAATATAAATTTTTTTGGTCTCATACCTCCTTACTTTTGGACCACTTCTAGGGGCCTTTTACGGTGCTGTTGTTATTATTAAGTTCATGTTTCTGATTGAGTCCTTGAACTCTTTACAAATTCATCTAAAGGTCTTGAATTGGAAAAATTAGATGCATTATAATTATTTACTATGAACAGAGTAAATTGAATTATAATCATAAATCATAATATTTGAAAAATAATGATATGATTTTTATTATATATATAAAAGAAAAACAAATTTTGAATAATTATGTAAAGGAAAAAACAAGTTCCAAAATTTCAATTTATTGTTTCTACAAATTACTTGGGTAGCTAAATGGATGAGCACATGAGCTTGCAGACATCACCATGTGATTTATATATATATATATATATATATATATCTATACACACACACAAAGGAATCTTTCTTACTTAGGTGTTACCGCTCAGTTACGTGATTTGAGAAACCACTTAGCTTCTTCTTCTTGTTGTTCTTCAGGTTGATGACCAGATTAACAAATGACACAAGCATTTGGATTCTCTTCCATGCTTGGAACATAGTAGTATTTGGTGGTATATGGATTATATGCTTTATAAGCCTTGACAAGCTCAAGAACTGGGTCTGGTGCTGGTGCTTCCTTTTTCTCTCCCTCCTTCTTGGCTTCTTCTTCTTTCTTTGGTGGTTCTTCTTTCTTAGCCTCTTCTTCTTTCTTTGGCTCTTCCTTCTTAGCCTCTCCTTCTTTCTTTGGCTCTTCCTTCTTTTCTGGCTCCTTTGCTGGCCCTACTGAGATCATCTCAGTTGGCCAATATTTTCTCAATTTGCTCACCATACGAATAGGATCAGCTGTTCCGATCACTGTCAGTTTCTTTCCATTCATGTCCATTGCGATGGCGTCTATTCCTGGAAAATCAAGACATTAATGAAAGAAAATTGAATGATCCCCTGTTAAAATCCGATGAACAACACATGCAATGTTCAGCTTCAACATGTCTCAATCATATTCATCTTTGCCGGTCTGGTTCTCTGTTACAAAATGAAAAGGAATAACTGATTCTGACGCTACGTCACTGCCGTAGAAATCCATCTTTGTCTTCTTATGATCTTATCACACAAAAATAATTGAGCAGAGATGTATCGTAGCTGAGCAGAACACGTAAACAGTAGTTGGTTAAAGAAATGGGAAATCTACAAGTGGGTTTCTATGATTTTTTGACGGGGAAGGTGTTCTTATCAACATATTTATCTTAAGTTCTTCGTGAAAAAATTCGAAGGACCTACCTTAGTTTTTCTGTCAAAACTCACCAACTTTCCAGGTAAAAGTCCAAATCCAAATGAAGAGATGAGATTAACCGAAGAAACAAGCCAAAAAAATGATGGGAATTATGAAAAGATCGTTTTACCCGAAAGAGAAGCAACTGTCTTCATAGCCTTTCGCTTGTCCTTATCGTCTTGTAAGTCCAACTTCAATACAAATTTCTGAAATGCACAAATGAAAAGTAATCTGTTTAATTCAGAGTCACAGACTCTGCTTCATTGATATAAACAAGATCTTATATCTTTGAGGAGGAAAACTAAAACAGTTCCTCACTTCAAAGTTCTACGCACTTGGCTCAAGTTGGTGCCAAGTGAACAGGAAAAAGAAACAGAAATTTAAGAACTGACTTCATGCACGAGATAAGATAATCCCAGAGAGACAGACACCTGTCGTAACTCACGACCCATCTAAGCTTCTAATAATAAAACAAGAGCAAGCACTTGGAATCTATGACGATAATGGATTTGTGAAGAAAAAGGGGGATGAAGAACCAAAACCCAATAATAAAGAAATTGAAAAGGGAAAACTTTGTCTATAAGACTCCCTGAAAAGAGAAGCCAACCTTCATTGTTAAGTTTGCCTTTCTCGGTATGAGCAAACCAAAACCAGAGAAGAGAGACAGGGACACAAAGAAGCAAAAAGAACGATGAGGGTGGTTTTGAAAAAGAGTGAGAGAGAGAGGAGAGGATGAAACGAAATCCAAATAATGCTCTGTTGAAAAAGATGGAACTTGGACATTAAAATCCGAATCCAAACAAGAAATGCAGAATAGGAGTGAGAAAAGAGATTCAGTGACGAAACTATACAAAGCGAGTTTCTTACTCGCTTTTGAGACTTGCGTACTATTTAATTGTCGTCTGATGGCTAAAGATACATGTTTCTTGTAGCTAAGAAATTTTAATTTTTAAACATTTATTTTAAAAACTCATTTTTTAAATTTCAGTTTAAAACATTAATAAAATACACTCCATATAAAAACCTACTAATTAAAATGTTATTAACATATATTAATTAAAATATTTTACGAATATAAAAATTTAATTAATTTATTTTGAATTTAAAAATTAGTTCGAATCGTTACGTAAATAACATATATTAGTCCACATATAATGTTTATATTACGTGTATTTTGCCTTTATCTTTTACCTAAATCTAAGAAAAATGAATTTTCTTTTTTATATAATTTTAAAGGTTAAAATTTTAAAATATTTTCATATATTTTATCTTAATTTTTATCACTTCAAATTTATTAAGTTTTATGGTAATAAATAAAATTTCTAAGGCAATGAATATTTTTTATTTCAATTATTTAATAATTTATATCTATTTTATAATTAAAAATTAATTTTTTTAGTAAATCTTTTTTATTACTCATTTCATACATTCTTAAATTTTAGCCTATTGATAAATTATAGATAGAATTCAAAAAGAACTTTCTTTAATATAATTAGAATTTAAGATATTGATATTCAAATATTCTTATTTTATGGAAAGAGTAAAAGCAGAGAGTATAAGGCTTGGTTTAGGACAGCGGTGGTGGTTGATAACCTGCTAAAATCAATCTGCTCAATAAGTACTTATGTGTTTGGAATTGTTGTTTTAATAACTGCTGAAACGTGAAAATAGGTATTTGGCAAGTGCAGTTGCGGCTGCTGAAGAGAGATAAAATGACTAAAAAGTCTATTGATTTAATAAACTATCAATTGTTATATAAATAATTAAAAAACATATTATTAGTCATATAAATTTAAAATTATAAATAATAAAATATTAAATTAAAATAAGAAAATATAAACAAAATAAATTTAGTAAATAAAATATTTCATAAAAATATATTGTTAGTCGTATTAATTAAGAGTTTAATGGAAAATAATACTTGTAGTGATGATTATTAATGTAAAGTAAAATTTCTACCACAGAAGCAGTTTTCTACCGCAACTCTCTTTTTGCTTATTGATTTCTGCAGTAACACCGCACTTTTTTCCAACCTCTATTGTTTACCGCAAATTCAAACACGTGACTGCGTTTAAAAACTGCGATGAATAAGTACTTATCCCTACTACATTGTAAATCCAAACGCAACCTAAATTAAGTATGTTCTACTTGCTTTATAAAAGTTTGGAGAAGGTTACAATATATTTCTCGTAACTTGAACTTTTACACTCACAAAGAGATAATTTTACCGTTACTTTAACTTGTTTATAATTTTCATTTTATTTTCATAACCAACAATCTTTCTTTAATGAGCATAATTATACTCGTAATATAAAGTATAATATTAATTATTATTTGTTATTAGCACCTAAAACAAATATGGTTTACATAATTTGGAGATTAGACCTCTTATTTTAGGTATGATATTTTTATTATGTTTTATTGAATTTTATTCAAAGTATTTATATATATCCTATATAAATATATGCATAAAATTTAATAGAATATAATTTAAACAAAATAATTAAAACAGAGTATTTGATATACAGGCTAAGTGAGATTCATGCAGTGAAGAATTGAACTTGGTTTTCGCTGAATTATGAAAGAAGGCGGCGCGTGAAAAACACGGCGATATAATAGGGAGAGTAGAAGTAGGAGGAGCAGCCGTTTTGGGCGTTGGTCTAGGATTGAGTTGGTGAGAGTGAGATAGAGATTGCTCGGTCAAAAGGTCAACATTTCACCTACGATTCTTCACAATCCCACGGCGGCTGCGATGCATCTCCTCCGTAAATTCTGAATGCCGCCATCTAAGTCATACTCGTTACTTACGTGGCTTAGAGATTTGTTTTGACTTTTTAACCTTAATTTACTGCCAAGGCATGAGTGTGGGTAAAAGGCTACGACAGCTGCCTTCAGCCCATTTTTATAATCGCAGTAGGAAATTAAAAAATAATATTAGTAAATTTATGGCAATTTAATTGGCTATTAAATATATACACGTCAAAAAATAACTATATTTTTTAATTTTGATTTTTATTAAATAAACTTTAAATTTTATAAAACACCTTTTAAGTCTAATTTGCCATTAAATCTATATACACTTTAAAATAACTTAATTAGTAATAAAATATTCTAGTTAGTCATTAAACTATTATTAATAATTCAAATAATACTTTGAATTTTATTTTTATTAAATAAACTTAAAAATCTATATACACCTAAAATCGACAAATTTTGTACTAAAATGTTCAATTTAGTTATTGAACTATTATCAAAATTTTATACAATGCTTCATAATTTAAATTTTATTAAATAATTATAAAATTATATTTCGAGTCTAATTTGCTATTAAGAATCTATTTGGTTGAGCTTTTGGAGGTGAATAAGAACTTTTTTTCATCCCAAAAGCTTTTTTTTAAAATAAGTGTTTGGTTGTAAAATAAAAAATCACTTTTTTAGTAGATATAGCTTTTTTGGCGGCTAAAATACAACTTTTTAAGAAGTTCGAATTTGAAGCTTATCAAAAAAGCACTTTTCAGATATATTTCTCAGATCAATTAATGAGCTTATTTTTAGTCCTTTTTATCTTTATGTTTTACACATAATTCTCACAATACCTACAAACACATCTTCACGTTTACTTTAAGATTTATATAATATTATTTGACTTTTTTATATGTTTTAATATTTATTTTTGATATTAGTTTTACTTATGTTATGATCCATACAAAAGATTTGGTTAAATATATTTTTATTTATGTTTCATATGGTTTAAAATTATATAATAATTAATATATTGTGCTTTGCATATTGTTTAATATATTTTAAGTAATATTTATATGCATAAATAATTTTTATTACAATATAAAATATAGTTAAAATTAAAAGTGTTTTTTATTTTTATATTGCCAAACAGTTTATTGTATGAAACTCTTTCAAAAAAGCTATGTTTTAAATGACAGTTAAACAGTCAACTAACTTTTTAGAAAAGCTCTATTGACAAAAGATCTACTGATATAAACTCATTCAAACAAGCACTAACTCTATATACTCCAAAAACAATTAATTTTGTACTAAAATGTTCAATATTATTGAGAATTCATATAATACTTCAAATTTTATCAGAAACAGCCTCTCTATTAAGTAAGAATAAGGCTGCATCGTATTAGATTTTTCTAAACTATGCATCTCAGCTAGACTTTAACTAGACGTTTTTTTATAATGATATCTCATTTAAATTAACTTTAATTTAATCAAATTAAATTAAAGACTTTAAGTCAGATTCGGTCAAATCGAATCTAGACATTGCCAAGCTTAGCTCCAAGAACAGGCATTAGGCAGTTGTCGGAACTATCGGTTTAGTACAAGATGGAGGACAAAAAGTTGCAGGCAGGTGCATATTTAAAGCTAAACTAACATGATTACTTGAGAATTTGTCTTGATCTTGTTTCACCTGGGGTCTAAGGAAGAGGATGTAAACCGGTCTGTTAGTGGGCGTGAGGTCCACACCATACCGGTTGGTCTTGGCTACTGGCTAGCCGTTGATCCTAGTTTTCATACCCAATCCCATCCCATCAGTCATTCCCTCCCTCCAGGGTCCACTTGTAACCGCAGGGTTTTGAGGTTCCATTATTTTCAATGTTCCTCATCATGTAGCCTAATATTTCACGCACCTCTTCTTATCTCAAGCTTTGAAAAAGATGAATGGTTGAGATGCAAATACATTGTTAAAAGTATAAATGTTAAATAAATATATAATTTACAATTTTTTAATATACATGTGTAAAATAATAAATGGACAATTTTTTTAACTGAACCGAACCGAATTACTGATCGATTCATATCTTTTTTGGTTGGACCAGCCGATTCGGTCCAATTTTTAAAACCTTACTCTTGAACGATTTGGAGTGGTAGAAAAGTAACCCTTACAATATGTTAACAAATAGAGACACCTTGAAATTTAATTGATCAAATTTACAATTTCAAGTATTAGAATTACAACAAATATACATTATCAACTCAATTATGTAGTAAATCTATGGAGCAAAAATATGTTAGCCTTTTTTAATCCATTTTGCTGCTGTTGGTCTTCTTTATTATAATTGATAAATGAGAATTATTTAAGTTGTATACTTTTGTTCTGACAATAATATACCCAATTATTATTTTTATATTTTTTAGGTTAAATCATAATAGAAAATATGGAATTATCCTCTACTCGTGGTAAGTCCGATCTAGTATGGAATTATTTTTTTTCTTATCAAGCATCTGATAGGAATGTCCAATATAACTGTATGCTTTGCGATAGAATATTTTAAGTTTTATATTATACTCATATATATTTATTAGCAGTTCATTATATAATAATAGACATCGGTGTATTTTTTATTTCAATAAAATATTTTATTTTTACTTATTCTTATAAGTTTTACTTCTTATTTGTTATACTAGTTCTATACTGGTTTACTTACGGTTGAACCTCTAAATCTTAAACCTTTTCTTTGACTGATTCGATGTCCAGTCTAATTTTTAAAACATTGATGAAAATATTCATTTTATGTATCATTTTAAAAAAATAAATTACAAAATTTAAGACCTTTTTAATTTTTATTTGTAGGTTTAGGTGTTAAGCCCATTTGTTAGGGCAAGGCATTGCATAATCTTGAGATTGGGTCTGTTAGGCCACTTAAAATAGCCCATCATCGTCTTCCTTCTAAGAGTTGTAAGTGGCGTGTGAAGAAATATTCGTGCTAGAAATAAGGAGTTGCAACTTATAAGGTCCATTGACATGTGATTCGTACTAGCATGCCAATGGGCCGGGCTGAACTCGGGCAGCACTCGGCATGGCTCAGTTCGGACTCAATTACGGTGGGCTGTAGATTGGCCCGTGGCCTGGTAGGTCACGGGTAGGTCGGGCCAAACCCGACCTGTCGGTATTTTTTTAATTAAAAAATAAAACGGCGCTGTTTTGGACAAAACGACGCTATTTTGTCAGCCCTAGCCGGCCTGTGGCCTGGGCGGGCCTACAATGACCGGCTAAATTTAGGCTAAAAATTGGCAAGGTCGGGCCGAAATTGTCTTCCCTAGATTCGTCAAATCTATTAACTAAGCTTAAACATAATAAAAAGTTTTATAATAGTTAAAGATTAAATAAAATTAAAAATTTGAGATATAATTAAAAAATTTAAAGTTTAATTAAAAAAAGATTGTTAAATAAAAATTAACTAATTTATTTTATTTATAAAAATTTTTAATTAATAAAATTAACTAATTAATTAATAAATTAATCAATTTTTAATAACAAGAATTATTAAAGTAAATAGAATCGAACTGAAAAATTAGAAGATTTAAATTTTTTACGATTGAATCGTTCAAATCGGTTGAGTTTTTTAATTATCAGACATTTTAACTTGATTAATCAATTTTAATAAGAAAAATTAGAATAAAATTATTATCTAATAAAATGCAAGTATACAAATTAAATGTTTTTATCTTTAAAAAAATAGTTAAAAGTAACAGAGGGGATGCTTCCCCTTTTACAAATCTAACGTCGCACCGTCACCGTTAAATTCCCCCAAAAAAGCCTCTAACGATGACACGTTTCTAACACACTCTATTTCTTCTCCGTGTTCGTTTTGACCTTGCCTCTGCTTCCCATTTCTCTCCAAATTTGCGCCTCTCTAATTCTAATTCACTACCCAAACAACCCTAATCTGCGAACCAATGCCCAAAACCCAACCAAGTTCACCCATTGCTCCTCAATTTCGCAATATTTTGGAGAATTTAGAAGCTCGATCCTAAAAGCCCCTTTGGCGATCAATTTCGTATTTTCCTTTTTGTCTCTGATTCCAAAGAGGTACTGATTCAAATGCATCATCATCAAGACCATGAGTCCAATTCCTACAACATCATGACCAGATCGTCGTGGCTCGACATTCGATTGTTCTACGTCCGGATCACGCCGTGCGTGATCGGAAGCGTGCCGGATCACCTCACGCTCCGCCACCTCCGTCGAGGGATCAACACTCCGCTGGAAATCAACGGCGCCACAATCCCCGCCGCCGATTCGCCGACCCTGATCCTGCGGCGAGACCGCGTCAACAAGGAGTCGTTGGAGGTGACGTATGTGAGCACCGATAGTGTCCGCGTCACCGGGGCGGTGGAATTCGAAGTGATGGAAAACAACAACGACCTGTTGCTTTGTGGGTCTTTGGAGAGAATTGAGTCTGCGTGGGGAAATGGGAGCTTGGGTCCCGAGAACGATTCGAAAACGGGTTGGTCCATCGAGTGTTATATGGCGGCGTGTGTTGGTGAAGGCAAATCGGTGTTTTTCCAACCGAGAATGGGTGTGTCGGCTCCGGAGATTGAGGTTTATATTGCTGGTTGTTGTGGGGGTGTTCCTGTGATTTTGACGAAGACCATTTTGGTTAGTCCGAGGAGGAAAGGTTTGAGACATGCGACCCTTGATGCGATTCCCGAGGATGATGAATTGGAGGAGGAGCAAAATAATGTAGGGAATAATGGGCTTGTTGGACATCGCAAAGTTCAGGTAAATGGTTATTGTTGTTGTATCTGTGTTGTTTATGCAGGAAGGAGGAATGCTTTGTATTAATCGTTCAATGGATTTTTTGATTGAGGACGATGGTCTTGTGTTTTTGTATCGCGAAAAAAAATGTGCTTGCTTGAAGTAGGCTATGCTAATGAAGAGTTAATTTCAATGGTGATTAAGTTTGCGAATTAATGCCCATCAACTGTTTGAAACAATACCGATATAGGAGACATCGACTTTATGATGTGGGTAAGAGACAAAATGAAGATAGATTAGCCTCCTTTTCGTCATTGAGGGCCTTTAATCTGTA
Source organism: Erythroxylum longipes (assembly GCA_027563885.1). Lineage (NCBI taxonomy): Eukaryota > Viridiplantae > Streptophyta > Magnoliopsida > Malpighiales > Erythroxylaceae > Erythroxylum > Erythroxylum longipes. The sequence goes on along the minus strand of JAOQMS010000004.1, from coordinate 2,629,004 downwards.
CTTTCCTCAGCTAGTTAGATATGATTTCACTTCTTGTTCAGCTACTTGAGAATCTCCATGCTTGAAATGCAGTCACTCAGTTGGCTCCTTCTAGGTTCGTTTAGTCAGTTATGCAAATGTGTTTTCTCGATATAAAGCAATCATCTTTGTCATTTCTCTAATACATGCGATATGCAGTTTCGTCCATTTTGTTTCGCGTGTTTAGGAAGCTGTTAGTTCTCAATGCATTGATAAATGGTTTCTACTTTGATCTTTTGTGGCTCTGGAATGTGTTATGAACTTCCTATATTTTTCTATGCTGTTACTTTGCACGCATTAGCAACTCCCACTTGGAAGTCACAGTTCCGGTTGTTCCAGCTTGTTTATAATTATTTCAACATTTGTACAGAGTACAGACTCCGATAGTGAAGACTACAAGACAGATGGGAAGATTGAGGACCGATACTACCCTGATGATTTGTATTATGGTGAAGATGGCCAACTCTCATGGTTTAATGCTGGTGTTAGAGTTGGTGTTGGCATCGGTCTTGGAATGTGCCTTGGGATTGGAATTGGCGTTGGACTGATGATGCGATCGTATCAAGCTACCACCAGGAATTTCAGGAGGAGGTTCTTGTGATATAGGTCTTCTCTGGTGAATAAACTGTGATTATGGATCCAGAATAAGATTCTAAATTCTTTACGGAGTGGAAGATTGCAAGATCGACTTTATAGCCAAGGAGTAATATCACATACAGTACCGTTGTTATCTGTTGAGCATGAGTTTTAGTGGTCGGTTAGAAGTTGTACAGCGTCTGAGTTTGGTAGTCATAAGATATTTACCGGCAAGGAAGGTGGCCTCAGGCTTCCCATCTTATCCCCATACCTGCTTGTTAGACTGGTGAAAGTGTTGGTTGAGATCAAAGTTGTATGTGGTTCAACTTTGCTTCAAACATACGAGCCAATGGAGTTGCAGAGATTTAGAGAAGAACAGGCTTTCATAATTTGTGTGTGAGCCTGCAGAAGTTAAAAGTACATGGCAATGGCATGAGCTTGTTCGAGGGCCAGGATGCTTGTTGCATATATATATATATACATTCTCGAGTCTTTTGGGAAGACCTTTTGTAACAGTTTTGCTTTCAAAGTCACCATTACTTCTTTCTCTCTTTTTTCTTTGTTGAATTTTCGCATTGAATTAATTTTTTGCAGTTCTAAAATAAGTGAAAGACCTTTCGAAGAGGTAGTAAGAATTATTTTTAATTAATTTTTATGTACTTGAAATTTAAAATTTATTAAAAATATTATTTGTAAATAAAATATTTTTAATTTTTATCTAAAATTAAAAATAAGTTTTTATTATTGAAATAAAAATAACAAGATTACTAAAAAAAAAAAAAGGTGAGATCATCAAATGGTGGTCAGTGCTCACTTAACCAAACGAAGCAAAGCCTTCAATTCCAACATTGAGATTTAGGCGCTTCAACTAACATGCTTCATTATTACAAAACATGTTTCATTAAAATGAAAATATCTTATGGGAGAAGATACCTTGTGCATGTTCGAATATTACAATAAAAGCAGGGACATATCTGGAACATGAAAGATGACATGAACAAGAAACATAGACAAGGTAAGAGAAGGGATCTGATTACAGTATACAACGACAAGGTTGATATATCAAGTTTGAACGTTCTCCTGAACCACGGGAGCAACCGAACGGACGTAACTAAAACCCTCGGAAAATGCCCGTGTTTACAACATTAAACCCTAACCACCACTACAACCAGACTACACGGTGATGGCCGGCGTCAATGTTCGATCCTCCGCCACAATGTCACGCCGTGACACCGACTCTTCTTCCCTTCCGTTAGTCGTTGCTCTCAACTGCATCGAGGATTGCGCCATGGAGCAAGAGTCCCTCGCCGGAGTCGCCTCGGTAGATCATGTGCCCCTCAGCCGCCTCTCCGATGGGAAGATCGAATCAGCTGCTGCCGTCCTCCTCCACTCCCTCTCCTACCTCCCACGCGCAGCTCAACGCCTCCTCCGCCCTTACCAGCTCATACTTTGCCTCGGCTCCGCCGACCGCTTCGTCGACTCGGCTTTGGCGTCCGACTTAGGGCTCCGGCTGGTACACGTGGACGCTTCTAGGGCTGAGGAGATCGCTGACACAGTGATGGCCTTGTTTTTGGGATTGCTTCGTCGGACGCATCTGCTCTCGCGCCACGAGCTCTCTGCCTCGGGTTGGTTGGGATCGGTGCAACCATTGTGTAGAGGCATGAGGAGGTGTAGAGGGCTTGTATTGGGGATCGTTGGTAGATCTGCTGCGGCTAAGTATTTGGCAATTAGGAGCTTGGCTTTTAAGATAAGCGTTATCTACTTCGATGTAAGTTTTCTATTGTTACATTTCACCTCTTCAATGCCACATTGAACTGTCTGTGTGATCTAAAGGACCAAGCTATGCCCTGTAATTGTGTTCCGCATGATGTTCCTGACTTGAGACCTAAGCATCTGAGTTTTACAAGTCCAGTGTCTTGAGGGATTGAACAGTTTCTGTTGGGAAATGGTGAGAGGTGGAAGATGTTCTGTACCTTCTGGTTCTGTTTATCACTCAATTGCTGTTTGTGGATTTTGAATTTTGCTCTTTGTTCTTATAATTTGTCTCGAGCAGTTTTGTATGCATCTGGACTTGATTTTGATCATCTTCTTTCCCTGAACTATACTGAAGCAGGTTAAAAGTGAAATTAGCATGTCATCTGTAAAATTTCCACCTGCTGCTCGGAGAATGGATACTCTGAATGATTTACTAGCTGCAAGTGATCTTATCTCACTGCACTGTGCTTTAACGAACGAGACATTTCAGATTATAAATGCAGAATGTTTGCAGCATGTAAAACCAGGTATTTTGGTATTATGCTGTCGAGATCACAAAGAATTGTTAACTTACATTGATTTAATGCTGTACTGTCCCTATTTCTTCCTTTAGGAGCATTTCTAGTGAATACAGGCAGCAGTCAGCTGCTTGATGATTGCGCTTTAAAGCATCTTCTAATTGATGGGACACTGGCTGGTTGTGCTTTGGATGGTGCTGAAGGGCCACAATGGATGGAAGCATGGGTAAGTTCAATAAGATGTTTTAATAATACTTCAGAAGCTATGAGAATGGTTTCATTGGATGGTCTGAGGCCTTATAATGGAATATTTGATTCTCTATTTGTCAAATGTGATGTTTGCGCTTGGTACTATACATTGTATATCTATTTGCATTACAATGCACCATTTGCTTACTAATTTAGGATTATCATATTTGCTTTAGGTAAAAGAGATGCCCAATGTACTGATACTTCCACGCAGTGCAGATTATAGTGAAGAAGTATGGATGGAAATAAGGGATAAGGCCATCTCTGTGTTGCAATCATTTTTTTTTGACGGGGTTATTCCTAAGGATGTCATCTCTGATGTGGAAGAGGCAGAAAGCGAAATAGGTGATGAAGGTGAACATTATCCTAGAGAAGCAAAAGAGAGTGATTTACGTGGTTCATTTGGTGAGCGGTTAACAGATGATATTCAGGGAAGCCCAGAAAGTTCTCAGAAAAAGGGTATCAATCAATCAACGCAATCTCCAAACCAGGCCCAGGGTTCTGGGTTGTCTCAAACTACGACTGGCAATTCTGAAGGAAGACACAGTAGATCAGGTAAGAAGGCGAAAAAGAGACATGGCCGTCAAAAATCCCAGCATAAGTTAGATGTTCCTTCTCAAATAGGAAAAGAAAGTACCTCACATCGGGAAGATGACACTGGAATGAGTGGTACTGAACAAGTATTAAGTTCCAGCTCCCGGTTTGCTTCACCCGAAGATTCGAGAAGTAGGAAAGCACCAATTGAGTCGATTCAAGAATCAACATCTGATCAGCTGTCAAGATCAAGTAAGAAGCTTACAGAACGGTCTGGTGACATGCTGAAAGATGGGTGCGTTATAGCTTTATATGCAAGAGATCGCCCCGCATTTCATGTTGCGAGGCAAAGAGTTAAAGGTGGTGGCTGGTTCCTGGATCCCATGTCAAATGTGGCAAAAAGAGATCCTGCGGCCCAGTTCCTTGTTGTTTTTAGAAGCAAGGTTTGTCTTACAGAATTTGATTCCTGTAACGTGTTATTTTGATTTGTTGTCTTTCTGGCTTGATTATCTTTTCATGGGCAAATATTCTTCAGGACACAATAGGGTTGCGGTCTTTTGCTGCCGGTGGAAAGTTGTTGCAGGTACTTTATGTTAACAAAGACCAACTGTCATACCATTCAGCATACCCTGTGAAGTTTAAGAAATTAGTCATGCTAGAATGAATTTGAGACACATTTGTGTAAAAGTATCATTTGCCATCACTTTCCAAAGAAAGCACAGTGAATGAATGGATGTTCTGATTGGGAAATAATTACGAAATGCTATAGTATCATTTATAAATTTTGGGGTTGCATATATGTTTTTCATGTGAGTAGTTTAATCTGTTAGCTTTTACCAATAGTGATGGAAAAGGATTTCATTAAACATTTTCTATTCGTGCAAGCTAGTAAAGATCAATTGAATTTGATATCACTGCTTTATTACGAGGATCTAATTGCATATTATAATTGTCAAAGCAACAAAAATAAGTTTGGGTTTTGGGCATTTATCTATGCAACTGTACCATGTAACTTTCTACAAGGTATTCTGTGCAAATTATGTCCTATGAATTCTATGGTGTGGTTAATTATAGAGCCATTGCATCATAGAGACCAAATGCAATACTTACAGCTGCTTAGCTTTGAGGTGACTTTTGTGTTGAAATTGCAGATTAATAGAAGAATGGAGTTTGTATTTGCTAGTCACAGCTTTGATGTTTGGGAGAATTGGATGTTCGAAGGCTCTTTAGAGGAGTGTAGGCTGGTTAATTGTAGAAATCCTTTGGTAAGTTTGTTTCTTCTTTTTGAGTCTGTGTTCAGCATTCACTACTATTTGACAGGCATAAGCATTCATCATCATATTGTCACTGCAGAAGTGACTAGACTTCATACTTAATACTGGGAATAAAGGCATTTTTTGGATTTAATTGTTGGACATGAACGGACATATGATGTTCAAACAAGTCCATCAACCATCATCTAAAATGGCCCTGTACGATCTTTCTTATCCCCAAACATAACCTTCTTATCTACAAACTGCAGGCCGTTTTGGACGTTCGTGTAGAGATTCTGGCAACCGTTGGAGAAGATGATGGTGTCACTCGATGGCTCGATTAGGTCCTGAGTGTTCAGGCTGCCGAGAACCTAACGATTTTCCTGTCGTTTTTCTTAATTCCTTTGAGGTTGGGTTTTCATCAAAACAATTTGACCTCTCTTTAACTTCAGTCTTGTCTCTTTCCTTTTCCTTTTTAGTTACTCCTTTTTCTTTCAAATGCTTCCAGGATGTAACCATTCAATGGTTTGTGCCTTTGTTTGCCGCGTGATTGATGAAATGTTGGAGATACTTTAACCTGTATGAGAAAAATCTGCGAATTGTTTATTGAATGCAACGAATGATTCTTCTCCTAATCTCCACTTCAGTTTGTCATGTTTTCATTGAAAATACTGTTTTTTGTCCATGTTGATCATATCATGTTCATTCCTGTCCTTGTAATTTTGTCCTTCGATCTTAGCTGTTCCTGTTCGTAGGGTCGTCAAATTCATGTAAGAAGACTTCAAGTAGCACACAAATCTGTCGGATCTTAACTGGGTTGCTTCGATGTAATTGATAAAATAAAGCTAAACAGGCTTTGTCTATGGTCTCAAAATATCAATACCTAACGAAAACTGAAACTTCGGTTGTGCAACAATAGCTTTCACTCTCATTTCTCACTCGTCTCCCACGTTCTTGCTTTTTTGTTGGGCTTAAATTTGAGGAACTTTCTCGCGCACTCAAGCTTTTTCGTCGTTGCTTCCTAGGACGATTTCGGAAATAGCTTATGCTTTAAATGTCTAAAGTAATTATTAGGATTAAATACTTAATATTCTTAAGAGTTAACTCTTAAAGATTAAATTAGTATAGTTAACTATTTGGCAATCCTTGGTCCGGGCATACGAGAATATCATAAATTTAAGATGTGAGACTTTTACATGAATCGGGAAAGGCTTTTTTGTTATGACGTTTCGTGAAATATTTCACTGATAAGTTTCAAAAAAGTTATATCATAAGTTTTTAGTTTATATATCAATCAATTGTTAAATATATTTAAAATAATTACTTACATAATTGAATTACTTACTAACTAATATTAATTAATTGTTATTAAGCCTAATCCAAATTTAGCATAAAACAAATCCATTCTAATTGACTGTCACCACTAGAAATTCTGCCTACCAGTCGGAGATTAGACTTATACCGTAAAAAAGTCAATCCAATTGACCACACATTCCTCAGTCCGGACTTTTGATCTGCCACGTGCCGGGTTACGGATGACCCGAGTCTAAATCAAGACGGTGTGATCTCGACAGGTGTACGACGGGAAACCAAACAGGTAAGATTAGTTTCGTCCCGAATCCCACCTCCACCTCGTCTTCCTCTCTCTTGCTCTCTATATATAGTCCTCTCTCGACCCTTCGCTCTTAGTCCATCTCTCTCTCAACTCTTCGAGATATCTGTGAGTTATTGCCGAACCAAAGCTTAGAACTGAACAAGTTAGTACCTGGACCCGGTTCAGTGAAGGCGGTTTGATCCTATGTATATGGGGCTTTCGAGTTTGGATTCTCTGCAGCCGGTAGCAACAGCCAGTTCTGATCCTGCTATTACTACTACTGCTGCTGCGATAAGCGGCGTTATGTTGACGAGTAGTTATAACGCGTCGAGTACAGCTGAAGCTAATACGATGTCGTTCCCGGAGGATCCAAATAGTAAAAAGGCCCGGAAACCGTATACTATTACCAAGTCTAGAGAGAGCTGGACAGAGCAGGAGCACGACAAGTTTCTAGAAGCTCTTCAACTGTGAGTTATTTTATTTTAGTTTTGGATTTTCTTTTCTGTTTTGGTTTGGTGTGGTGTGTTGTGTTATGGTGCGTTTGTTTGTGGAGGAGATTGAATTTGATAGATTTATGGAAATGGAATTTCGGAGTTTGAGTTTCTGTTTTTGATTTGGTGGTGAAATATGAGCTGAGGTTTGAATTATTGATTTGGATGCTTTTATTTTAATTTTTATTCTTAGTTTGAATTTATGATTCATCCAACAATTGCCGATAAATGAGAAATGGAACAATTTCACGGATTGTTAATTTTTTTATTTCTATTTAAATATTTGTTTTATTTCGCCAAAAGAGCAAGTTATAGGTGTTAGGTGGTTGTTTTTAGACTACCAAGTTCTAAAATGAATTTATGTGATTGCTGTTAATGGAAATTTAAATATACTTGAAAAGTATTATATTGGATTGCAATTGAAATTTGAGTTGCTTCCCTGTAAGGGGGGATTTCCAAGCACGGTTCATAGTAGCAAAGAAGCAATTTGGTATTAAATGCTGTCTTCACAAATATTTTTTCTTGTTGCATGCATCAGCATTTGTTGTTTTGTTCCTGGTACAGGTTTGATCGTGATTGGAAGAAAATTGAAGCATTTGTTGGGACAAAGACAGTCATCCAGGTGCTTTTTAACTTTTAAATTTTCAAGCTTTACAGATATAAGCATTGAATGGTGGCCAGGTTATTCGTTTGTAATTTCCAGCTCCTTTAAGTAAGAATTTGGGTTTAGGCGTTTAGCAGGTTTTTTTTTTTTTTTTTGGTTGCTTGATGTTTATTATTTTATATCCGATGATTACATGAGGCTCCATTTCAAATTAGGTTTATATTGTTTGATTAATAGATGGATGATCTGAAGAAATTTGCTGGTGAGAAACATAGGAGTCATCTTCTGTGGGTTTCATAATCGGCAAAAGCTTATAAGATGGTAAAGATGATTTTTGTTACATACTCAGAGAAGAATAATGAAATGATTGAATAGATATATTTGACCATGCTATCTATATTCCTTTTTATCACATTGCAAAAAGTTTGTAATAGATTTTTGCTTTCTCTGTTATTTTTCTTAGTTTATCTTTAACCACCCATTATAAAGCTATTAAATTAATACAGAACGCAGATCAATTCAGTTGAGAGTGTTATACTAAGTGATGTTATTTGCAGATCCGTAGCCATGCGCAGAAGTACTTTCTGAAGGTTCAGAAGAATGGGACAAGTGAACATGTTCCTCCGCCTAGACCCAAAAGAAAAGCATCACATCCATATCCTCAGAAGGCTCCAAAAAGTGGTTAGTCTTGCCCACCTTACCTCCTTTTTGCTTGTTTCCTTTACTTCGAGTGTTTATTTGACATTTGGGGAATTGAGAGAAAAGGAAGAAGAGGGGGACTAGACTTATTTTCATTTTATATTAACACTTGCTTTTTTGTGACTATTGCAGCTTTAGTGGCATCCCCCGAATCTCGGCCGTTCCAAACTTCCACTGCTTCACTTGACCCATTATATATTCACAGAACAGATTCGTCACCAGTGCTTGCGGATCCAATAACAAGAGGCGCTGTATCTTCTTGGGGTTTTGACTCAGCAACGTCTTTCACGACGTCACAAGTGACAAAAAGTATTGCTAGTTCCTGTATATCTCCAAATAATTTTTTTCACAACTGGCTCCATTCTTTTGAGAGATGTTGATGATGTTTTATCTTTCCTTTTCTAGATGATGGTACATTGCTTGGACCAGTGGTTGCAGAGAATTGTTGCTATAGTAGTAGTAATGGAAGCACTCCAAAAACTTGGCAAACTTCTGATATAGTTGATAGGCGGGATCAAGGCCAAGTTACAAGAGGTTAGTATAGTAGCTTTAGATTCATAATAGTTGGAACATGTACGGCAGGTTGTAATGAAGCTTGAAATGAGTATGTGTCCCTTCCTTGATCTAAATCATTTTATGCATTCAATAACTAACTTTACACGTGCAAAAGATTTGGGATTATCAAGTGGGATTATCAACTTTATATGTGCAAAATCTGGCAAACTTCCTACTTATATGGTCAAGCATACATGATTTATTTCTTTTTCAAATAGACTATTTAAGTGTCGCCTTTCAGATAAAGGTGCATCTGGTCCATTGGGATCATGGAGTAAGTAATTCCCTTTTTTGATATTTTATGTATTCTTTATAGTCCATATTCAAATCTCTCTATACTTCTATGTTTGATAAGATTGGGTTGGCCTTAATGCAGTGTTGCCAGATTTTGCCCAAGTATATACTTTCATTGGCAGCATCTTTGATCCTAATGCCAGGGGTCACTTGAAGAAACTGAAACAGATGGACCCAATAAATTTGGAAACGGTATGTCATTTCATTCAATCTCTTTTCCTATAAGTTACATGGGCTTGAGATTGTTAGGGGTTTTGGAATGTGGAGAGATTGGAATTCTATATATTATTGAAAGAGTTGATGTACTTTGAATGTTTTTTGTTGATCACAAAACAACAGTAGCAAGTTGCATATACGCTTTTGTTTGGACTTTTAATGACACTAATTTAGCAATTTGTTGAGCTATTTCTGTTTTTGAAACTAATTTGTCTCAATCACAGGTATTGTTGCTGATGAGGAACCTCTCTGTTAATTTGATGAGTCCTGAGTTTGAGGACCATGTAAGTTCCTTATTAAAATGATATCTGTACATTTCCTTGTAAATTGCTTTGATTAGTATGTCATTAGCCCTTTTATGTGCTACTGGACTATTAGGTTCTACCCATTTATTTTTGTCAGTGTTTACTCTGTGACTTTGTTTGTGATAAGATTCTCTCATTTGTGGTCTGTAAGGTTATTTTGGTGCTCTAATTTGGGTCATGGAAACTCGTCGTTCGAAACTCGAGCTAGAATGAAAATGATACTTTAGGAATTATGTAGACCATACGGTGGATGAGATCATTGCACTTTAGGGAGTTTGTCTTTGGAGGACATGTTGTTAGTGCCTCGTAATAAACTTTCCATCTCTTGAACACTCTCTGTCATGTGTCTCCTATTTACAGATATGCCAAGAAAGAAGTACCTAACTATTAGAAAACTGTGGACTTTTTTATTTGTTTAAGCATTTGTAGTAATACCCTCCTCAAAAATCTAAGAAGACAAAAGGGTTTCCAAGTGCTTATAAGCTGCTCTCGTTTGCTTTTTTAGTTACTTCTGTACACAAACAACTTCCCAACATGGACTATTGGTGTGACATTGGAGCTTGTGCTAAAGAATCTCCTGTTCATGGCAAACTATTTTATTTCTACGATCAATGTTAATCTAATCTTCCTTGAGTTGTCATCAATATTAGAAGGTATGAGTTTTAGTCATCCTGTATTACTCATTTTTTCCCATTGTTTACAATTTTGACACAGAGAAGGGTGCTTGCTTCGTATAACGGCGCCATGGAGAAGGCAAAATCTGGGGATTCTTACAGCAATGTCATCATTGATAACTCTGGTATGGCCATTCAAGCATCATAACATAGGAAAAGATGAAGGGGTGTTTTGGTTCTCTGAGAAACGGGTCTAGGTTACCAAAGAGCAGTAGAGTCTAGGGTTAAGTAAAAAAAGATTCTTATTTGATTTACTTGACGAGTGTTGGTTTTGAGTATTTGTGATATAAGGGCTCCTTTCTCATAATTTGCAAATTCTTTGTATGTAAATAACTCTTGTTCCATAGATAAATGTAGTAGTATTGGGGTTGAGTTCCATGTTGGGAGTAATCTCTGGTTAGCGGTTGATGTTTCCATCTTTTATAAGGGAGCTCCCTTTTGATGGTTGTAATTTGTATTGGATTTTTTTTGTAGTTTTTATGCATCCTCATCGGTTTCCATGAGTTTTGCCCAAACTTCTGCTTTTCGTTTTCTCTATGACAATGAGTCAGGTCGAACATGTATTCTATAAAACTAGAGTTTAGGCTCGGACTTGAAGCTTGCTCGGGTTTGAGCAAGTTTAAAGTTTTTGGCCTTTCCTAAGTTTTGAATTGGATTCAATTTAGAATTAATCGGTTTGAAGTTTGAACCTCTTGAGTGTTCAATCTAAAGTTGAGTTTTGTCTATTAGACCAAAATGCCTACATTTATCCCTTGAAATAATAGTATTAAACGGGCGATGTTTCTCTATAGCGTTGATCTTAGCACTGACTTTTGTTTGATATTTATGTTGTATCAACTTGATTGCTTCCACTTTTTACTCACCTACGGTCCGTTGTAGGTGGTGACATAAGGAAATTATGACCTTTTTCTGGTTAACCCTCTCTTAAGGCTAACTTACCTCTTAAACTACTACACTGGTTGACGACATCGACTAACCAAAGTTGGATTGGAAGTGTGTTTACTACACAGGTGTTCCAGTTATCGCAGTCTTACTGCTCTCAACGCCTTCCCCTCGGCTTAACACGGGGCTTATTGCTGTCGCCTCTTAGGAACCTTACTTCACTCACACACTCTTACTCGTTATTTCCCGTTAATGCTTCTAACAAACAAACAGGCAGCGGAAATAGAAGCAACAGTTCTCCAGACTGTTATAGACTTTCTGATACGCAAGATCCTTATGCAAGGCGAGTGTAGAGCATACTCATCTCTGTAATCCTTGAACAAGGAATAGGAACTGATTTCAGGATAGAGAAGTGTTTAGAAGAAATATGTGAAGAAAGAATTCTTCATTTTCTGATAAGATGTACAAACACTCTGAAAAAGCTTATTCTAAACTAAACACAAACTTTGCTTATATAGATGAAGCGAGGGATAAAAATGTAAACTATCCTAAAGACAAAAATGATTACTGCTTTAACAAATGTATACCTAACCTTATCTCTAAAGAATCTACTTTACAAAAAGTAAAGCATCTATTTTAGGAAAAGTAAATAACTTTAACAAAAGTCTTAAAGTAAACAGTACAAAAGTAAACTACTTTGTACAAAGATGATAAGACGGAATCTTCAACAGGTATTTGAAGATGACAATGAATCCTATCATTATGCTTTCTCACAATGTCAGAGACAAATTGATGTCTTCTGTCAATTCCATTTCTCTGTCAACTTGTGAGATGAGTTCATCAATATTAGTGAGTGACCAATTTGGAGGCCAGGGTGTCGTGACAGAGTTAAGAGTCAGAATTTTGGACTTGTGCAGAAGATGGACTTGTGACAGTATCAAAATTAAGATGAGTTAAGTCTCCTGCCTGAATATGAATCACATCGCCTTCAAGAAAAGTCCATTGATCTGTTGATGGTGTCCGAACAGGTTCGATTAAAGCAGTACTACCATAACAAGGTCCAAAAAAGGTGCAGATATCGGAATATGCCACATCATTTACTTGATTGAGTTGATCCAACAATGTATAAAGTTAAGCTAAGAGTGAACTTTCATTAGTTGTCCAAGAGGTAGTAATCCGCCATTGTTGAAGATGATTGAATGTGCACAGTTGTCCAGTGGTAGTCATTACATACGGCCTATGGAGGATATAGAGAACAAAGATATCCTTGTTTTGTAAAGTGCTTTCCCATAGGTGATGTTAAGATATCTGACATTTCTTTTCTCCATTTATCCAAAGGTTGAAACCATTCAAGAAATGTCCATAGGAGAGATTTAGACTCAGAAGGATCTGACAGATGTCGATATAAATGTAGAGGAGAGAAAGCAACAGAGTAAGCATGTAATGCTGTTAAAGCCCAAAGATGCCATAATGTATAGTCATCAATATCATCGAACAGATGATATATCATTTTGTATAGCGAAGTAGGATCAAAGAAATCCGGGCTAGGAATAATATCCTCTTTAACTAAAACAAGGTGCAGATAATAAAAAAGACTTTGAGGTAACAAAGGGTAAAGGTCTTTTACACACAAAGGTGGCCTATCAAACAAAGGAGGAAATTCTCTTTTATAACGAGCAAAGCGAGGGAATTCCATTAGCCAATATAATGGAATAGGGAGTTTGAGAGCAAAAGTGAAGAAGAAGAGTGGTTTTGTAGGTCTGGAGAGATAGTCAGCAATGAGATTGTGATGACCTTTCAAATGTTTCACAGTGAATTTATAGGCAGAGAACCACTCTTGCCACCTCAAAAGTTGAGAGCTTGGAATCTTTTTACCAGATTGTTCAAAGATCTTGGGGAATGAGGTATTATCCATAAAATGAAAAGGAGTGAGGTGGAGAGAAAACTTTTCAATACCTCTTTTAACTGCAAGAATCTCCTTATAAGAGATATGATAGTGACATTCAGATTGGCTGAAAGAGCCATTAGCATGTCCACAATAATAACGTTGGCCATTGAGTTCTTCGAGAAGAATTGCTTCCAATGTTCATCACTAGCATCGGTTTGCAGGATTCTTTGTTCTTTTTCAGGAATTTTTAGTGGTGGAGGATCCTTGCAAATCTTCTTTAGATGCTGGACAGCTGTAGTCTGTTCTTTTCCCGAAGCAGGTGGATTCTTACGTAAGAGCTTAGATAAGCTTGATGTATAGCCTGCCACATGTGGTATGAAATCTCTGACATAATTGACAATCTCGAGGAATTGTTGAATTTGTTTGACGGTGAGATTTTCATCTGAAAATTGTAATAACTCTTCTGCAATATGTGGGCCTGGCTGATAGAATCTATCTTTGAAATGCATTCTCAGAAATTTGATTTCTGTTGTACCAATAGTACTCTTCTTGGCTGAGAGCATAATACCATACTGTTGTGTAAGATCCAAAAACTGTTGTAACAGGGCCTGATGTTCCTCATTGGTCTTTGAGAATAGTAA
>JAOQMS010000004.1:2601440-2612227 GCA_027563885.1 Erythroxylum longipes | reverse complement strand
ATGCATGGACTTCTCATGAAGAGTATTTTACTGCAGCTGATGGAAATTCTTTTAAGATTGGGTTACAAACAAGAAGCAGAATTGGCATCCACTTCTTCCCTCAGTGTACAGTTTGGACTAATGTTCTTAGAAGCAAGTTACCAGGCTCAGACCTTCTGATTGGCATGGATGTTTACTGTAAAGCCAAATATCTACAGATATTACCCACAGGCCTCAGGTATCGAAACCTTACCAGTCCATACACTGACATAAAAAACATGTTTGAACTTTCACAGGTTCCTACATGTTACACTGGACTACGAGATAAACTGTTGAGCTATTGTCCAAGGTCTCATGCACAGTTTACTCATCCTAATCCTCTATGGAAGAACTGTGACTTTTTCATAAGTCTACCCTTCAAGAAGAATGAGGATATCAATCCTACGAAAGCCACACATCCAGGAATGAATCCTGATGAATTGAAGCTAACACAAGATGAGTGCGTTGTTCTATTGCAGCAAGGATTGATTGAGCCCACAAAGTCGGATTGGGCTTGCCAAGCATTCTATGTCAATAAACGTTCAGAGCAAAAGCGTGGAAAGAAACGTCTAGTAATAGATTATAAACCTCTGAATGCTTTCCTGCAAGATGATATGTTTTCTCTGCCTAAGATATCTACTCAGATATTATTTCTTAAGGAAGCTGTTATCTTTTCAAAGTTTGATCTAAAAGCAGGATTTTGGCAATTGGGTATTCACCCTGAAGAACGATACAAGACTGCATTTTGCATTCCGAATGCTCAGTACCAATGGACTGTTATGCCATTTGGACTTAAAGTCGCTCCATCACTGTTTCAAAAGGCCATCACTAAGATCTACAAGTCTATCCTCAACAGTGCATTGATCTATATCGATGACATCTTACTATTCTCAAAGACCAATGAGGAACATCAGGCCCTATTACAACAGTTTTTGGATCTTACACAACAGTATGGTATCATGCTCTCAGCCAAGAAGAGTACTATTGGTACAACAGAAATTGAATTTCTGGGAATGCATTTCAAAGATGGATTCTATCAGCTAGGCCCACATATTACAGAAGAATTGTTACGATTTCCAGATGAAAATCTCACTGTTAAACAAACTCAACAATTCCTCGGGATTGTCAATTATGTCAGAGATTTCATACCACATGTGGCAGCCTATACATCAAGCTTATCTAAGCTCTTACGTAAGAATCCACCTGCTTGGGGAAAAGAACAGACTACAGCTGTCCAGCATCTAAAGACGATTTGCAAGGATCCTCCACCACTAAAAATTCCTGAAAAAGGACAGAATCCTACAAACCGATGCTAGTGATGAACATTGGGGAGCAATTCTTCTCGAAGAACTCAATGGCCAAAGTTATTATTGTGGACATGCTAGTGGCTCTTTCAACCAGTCTGAATGTCACTATCATATCTCTTATAAAGAGATTCTTGCAGTTAAAAGAGGTATTAAAAAGTTTTCTCTCCACCTCACTCCTTTTCATTTTATGGATAATACCTCATTCCCCAAGACCCTTGAACAATTTGGTAAAAAGATTCCAAGCTCTCAACTTTTGAGGTGGCAAGAGTGGTTCTCTGCCTATAAATTCACTGTGAAACATTTGAAAGGTCATCACAATCTCATTGCTGACTATCTCTCTAGACCTACAAAACCACTCTTCTTCTTCACTTCTGTATGTTTGATAGGCCACCTTTGTGTGTAAAAGACCTTTACCCTTTGTTACCTCAAAGTCTTTTTTATTATCTGCACCTTGTTTTAGTTAAAGAGGATATTATTCCTAGCCCGGGTTTCTTTGATCCTACTTCGCCATACAAAATGATATATCATATGTTCGATGATATTGATGACTATACATTATGGCATCTTTGGGCTTTAACAGCATTACATGCTTGCTTTGTTGCTTTCTCTCCTCTACATTTATATCGACATCTGTCAGATCCTTCTGAGTCCAAATCTCTCCTATGGACATTTCTTGAACGCTTTCAACCTTTGGATAAATGGAGAAAAGAAATGTCAGATATCTTAACTCAACATCACCTATGGGAAAGCACTTTACAAAACAAGGATATCTTTGTTCTCTATATCCTCTATAGGCCACATGTAATGACTACCACTGGAAAAATGTGCACATTCAATCATCTTCAACAATGACGGATTACTAACTCTTAAATAGCTAATGAAACTTCACTCTTAGCTGAACTTGATACATTGTTGGATCAACTCAATCAAGTCAATGATGTGGCATATTCTGATATCTGCACCTCTCTTGGACCTTATTATGGTAGTACTGCTTTAATCGAACCTGTTCAGACACCATCAACAGATTAATGGAGTTTTCTTGAAGGCAATGTGATTCATGTTCAGGCAGGAGACTTAACTCATCTTAATTTTGATACTGTCACAAGTCCATCTTCTGCACAAGTCCAAGATTTTGACTCTAACTCTGTCATGACACCCTGGCCTCCAAATTGGTCACTCACTAATATTGATGAACTCATCTCCCAAGTTGACAGAGAAATGGAATTGACAAAAGACACCAATTTGTCTCTGACATTGTGAGAAAGCATAATGATAGGACTCATTGTCATCTTCAAATACCTGTTGAAGATTCCGTCTTATCATCTTTGTACAAAGTAGTTTGCTTTTGTACTATTTACTTTAGGACTTTTGTTAAAGTTATTTACTTTTCCTAAAGTAGATGCTTTACTTTTTATAAAGTAGATTCTTTAGAGATAAGGTTAGGTATGCTTTTGTTAAAGCAGTAATCATTTTTGTCTCTAGGATAGTTTACATTTTTATCCCTCGCTTCATCTATATAAGCAGGGTTTGTGTTTAGTTTAGAATAAGTTTTTTCAGAGTGTTTGTACATCTTATAAGAAAATGAAGAATTCTTTCTTCACATATCTCTTCTAAACACTTCTCTATCCTGAAATTAGTTCCTATTCCTTGTTCAAGGATTGCAGAGATGAGTATGCTCTACACTCGCCTTGCATAAGGATCTTGTATATCAAAAAGTCTATGACAGTCTGGAGAACTGTTGCTTCTATTTCCGCTGCCTGTTTGTTTGTCAGAAGAATTAACGGGGAATGACGAGTAAGAGTGTGAGTGAAATAGGGTTCCTAAGAGGCGACAGCAATAAGTCCCTTGTTAAGCCGAGGGGAAGGCGTTGAGGACAGTAAGACTGCGATAACTGGAACACCTGTGTAGTAAACACACTTCCAATCCGACCTTGGTAAGTCGATGTCATCAACCAGTGTAGTAATTCGAGAGGAAAGTTAGCCTTGGGAGAAGGTTAACCAGAAAAGGTCATAGTTTCCCTGTGTCACCGCCTACAACGGACTGTAGGTGAGTAAAAAGTGGAATTTTACTTGATGTGCAAAAGGAATGCAAACCACCTCATGACCAAAGACTAACGATTTACTAACGGGATTAGATCTCCTGTTTTGGTTATGATGTTTTTATTATATTCTATTAAATCTTATCCATATATTTATTTGATTAGAACAGAATAATTGGAATAAAAGATTTGATGTGTTTATTAACACTTTTGTTATCTTGGGTTATTTTTCAACCTTAAAATCAGAAATACAACGATTTTCGAGTATCTTTAATTACCATATCTTAAATAACTAGTTAGATAAGAATGAATGCTAAACACTTTTCATAGTTTAGTGAAAATTTTACCGGATTGTACTCCAAATAATTAAAGCAAATGGAACAAATTTAAATTAATTAGATTTTAAGTCAAGTTTAAATTGCACAATTCGTTCAATTCAAAATTCAATATGAAGTAATTCAAAATTTAATCCCAAGTAATATAATTTCAAATCATTTTAATTTAAAAGATTTAAAATCAAAATAATATTATTTTAAATAATCTAAACAGAGGTGACTAGACTAAATCAAGTGGTTTCAATAATTTAATAGCTTCTTATCAACCATATTTTAAATTTTAGGTGTCTTTTTTAGGATAACAAGGAACTGCTTCAATTTTTTTAAAATAATTTTTTAAATTAAAAGTATAAAATGATCTCCATGTTTTGAATTTTAGGGTTTTTTCAAGGATAACAATGAACTGCTTCAATTTTTTAAAAATAAAATTTGAAAATTAAAAGCATAAAATGGTCTCTTTTTTTTTTAATTAAGCCAAGGCTGTACTTCCTAGGTCCAGATTAGTTCAAAACTTATCTCTTCTAAATAAAAAGTTGACATATGAACCGGAACCTGAACAACCCAAATCAAGACCCAACTAAAAATACCTGAGTTTGAGTCCGGCCCTAATTATTCATTACGGAAAGCAACTGTAAATCCCAAAGATATTCATAGTCCAAAAGTAAAATCCATTAATACACAGCCCTCATGAGGAATCCTCCTCTAAGAGCACTAGACCCACTTCCCAAGTAAACGCAGAGTTTGAGCATGGGATCACGAGTCCTCATCTGTATCCGGAACCCATGTCCAGCTCATGGCCGTATATTCCTGGGTTATGACCAGTTGAGCCGAACGGGTGGATCTGCTTTGACCTAAGTTCCGTCTCAAGCAGCCTTTGAAGTGCTTCAGGATGATTGGCTCCAGCACCTAGCCAGGAACAGAATAGACAAGTTACTATAAGCTTGATTCAATGACCGGAATCCAAACGTTAATCCACATGAAGTAACAAATACATTAATGTAAGACGGCACATTAACAAATCTAAAATTTGTGCATTTACTAGAAGGATCTTCGCAAGGAAGAAAATCAAAGAGTCCAAAGTCTTGTATAGCCATCACAGTAAATGACGATGCTTACAACATTTCATACTGAGAAATGCCAAATAGTCATAAGATAAATCCAAAATTTCCCATTGTGCGAGTTCGAATTTATTCCGGCAGGCTAATCATTCAAGATATACTAGTTAAATGCAACTACAACGAGAAAGAAAGCACGATCTTCATTAGTTGTAGAGATCTAAGTGGCAAAGCATCCCAGGGTTTACCTTATGAAGTCTACTTTAATTGTGAACACATCGTCTATATTCGTAAGTCTAACCAAATCAAAGTATCAACATAAGTACAAATCAATAACAAACTTTTACCTTGCTGTGGAATTCCAAAGCCTCCCCCCACGTTGGGTTGCCTTTGAGCAAAGGTTTGTATTGGATTGGGTCCAGGCATGAAACCAGTCACCTGATTCTCAGCAGGTGGAGGCAGTGGGGCACCCCTGGGAAAACCACGTAATATGTGCGGTGGGGGAAAACTGCCTGGCATATGAATTTGCTGTATCATAGGATTGTGGATTGCAGGATCTATTCCAGGCATTCCACTGTCAGGGTGTGGAAAAGGAGGCTGAAGCATATTGGCTGGGAATTGTTTGCTAGGAGCATCATGATGGATGATATTCACCGGAGGCATAAACTTCATTTGATCATTGAAGTTAGTAGGGTGAGAATCTAAAGCATGTACCATTGGTCCTGTATGGTTCAACTGGGAAGGATGACGCAGTGAAGATGATGCCTGAGCATGAAGATTAGGCAAATGAACATCCGTGTCCCTTGGGTCATAAGGACCTCGAAGAAAAGGCACCCCATCTTGACCTCTTGCAATAGGTCTTTCATTCCTGAATGCAGAATTTAAAGCTGCCAGCTTCTCAGCAATGTCAACTGTAGTTTCTGATCTGGATAATAACTCACCTTTAGCTGAATTCTTGGCAGGCATGAAGTTCTGAATGTTCATAGGACCGCTGATCATTTCTGAGCTGGATAATAACTCACCTTTAGCTGAATTCTTGGCAGGCATGAAGTTCTGAATGTTCATAGGACCGCTGATCATAATTAATCTATCTTCTTCAGGAAAACTGACTTCAATAGATTTATCAGAGCCATCATGCCTAGATCCCAAATCTTTGAGAAGCAAAGACAACTCCACTTGATCTCGAGGATCAAATCCTGAGGATTGCTTTTCAATAACATCAGTTTTTGTTTGTTGTCTCTGATTTGAGGCAAAAACACTGCTTACATAACTTGCTTTGCTGGATCCAACTTCAACCACAGAAGCCATTTGACCATCACCTCTTCTGTGAAAAGATAAACCATGAGGGTTTGGAACATCAACCCTTCCACATCCATTTGAATTCCTTTGACCAGAGGCTTCAGCTCCAAGTGGTTGCAGCTCCTTCATAAAAGCAGTCCCAAAAAGTGCTTCAAGGGTCAGAGGCTTATGTGGAAGAGCTGCACTTTCAGCATCTGTCTCCATTGAATAGTTAGATCCATAACCATGATTTAGTGGCTTGTCTGAAGATCCGATCACTGGATTGTCCGAGTGTGTTGTGTCATTCGGGCATTCAGGCTTCTGTAACAAAGAAAGGAGATGCTGGGATGCATGGTCATCAACATCAACTTTCTGCTGCTCAGCTTTAGCATCAAGATGACTTGAGCCTTGGACGGGATGTCTGAAAGTGGATCCATTTTGAGTAATTTCTGACATAATTGACTGCTCAAGGTCTTCACATGTAAGTACAGCTGGAGTAATCTCTGCTTTATCAGTGTTGTAACTCTGCTCTACATCTTCTGCATTAATGGGAACTAGATTTGAAGACACATGTCCCCTTTTGCGTTCTGGGCTTTGGAAGGGATACTTCTGAGGAATTTGATTGGTTGTTTTAGCATCAATAATTTGTGATCCATACTTTTCACCACCAACAATTAATGAGAGCAGATCTGCTGGCCTAGTAGATGAATCATCATCAACTGGTTGCTTTTCTGAAATCGAAAAATTAAAATTGAGAGAAGAGGACTCATGTGGCATTTATAGCAATTCTAGCTGATATCCCTAGACATGCAAGAATCGAATATCCATACTGCTCTACCTTCATCTAAAAACCACTGTGCAAACTTCGAAGATTGGGAATTGTGATGGCTTAATGTATCTTCTGCTTTCACATCACCATGCTGCAGAAACAAAGAGAAGAAATTAATCAATGCAGCAGGTTTAACCATAACATTGAAAATTTTATCTAATCCTGATGACAGCTCATGATGGAGAAAAATTCATTAAGGCGGTTAAGATTTTGTCCGTTCAAGTTGGATATGATCGAGTGAACTGTTGGACCAACTCGACATAATTCCATAGTGCAAGTTAGTACAAGACATGTTAAGACAGTCTTTATTATAATATAATTTAGAGGTGATTCTCAACCATATCTACTATAACTAAAGCAGCCACATTTCTTTAGGAGATTAGTAAACAAGAATCAGGGACTTGGGGAAGGTTAAGTGTCTATTACTGTCTCAGTATAGAAGAGTTGATACGAAACCATATCTCAGGTTATTGTCACACAGACAATAACTATTTTGAACTTCTATAAAAGTTCTCTCCCTGTGAATCCTAAATTCGGATGAAACCAAAATAATCCATTTTGCATAATAGGACTTTTTTAGCAGGGAAGGTTTAGGCAGGTCAAAGAGACAGAGTGGGTTGCATCACAGTCACACCATAAAGATCATAAAGACAACAAGATTACCTCAACAATATTTGAAGAGCCACTACCATTTAACATCACAGCACTACCGAAAAGCTTTTCAAGGATTGAGTTTGAATGGGCAGGACTTGATTCATCCACCAGATTATTCCCCACTACACTGTTGTTTGGCTCTAATAGTTCACTGTCCTCAGGAGATTCAAAGGCCTCTAAAAGTTTAGATGCACTGTAAAATTGACCATCGACACCAGTTTCACCAGAAACCTCCAAAGCTGATGATAGATTAAGAATCTTTTCAGTCTTGTCATTTAGTGAAACATGACCACTTGGACTTCCAAGCTGCAGCTTACTCAAATCCGCTTCTCCTATATTACTCTTTTCCTCTTGATTAGATGAAATTCTATTTACCATCAGAATGTCTTTGGAATTTGAGATGTTATCCCCAAATTCTTTTCCAAGCTGAAGACGAAAAAACAAATATCAGTGATGATCACATAATGAAATAATAAAATACTCATGTTTTATATGAGAGCCCAACTCAATTCTTGAACAGCAAGTAAAGTCAACTCCAAGAAGATATGATGAAGCCCTACAACTATATTTCAACTATTGGGAGCATTTCTAGTAAGTGCAGATCATGCGACCTTATATCACAGGCATACTGAATGATAGAAAAAATATTACCTCCGACGCAAGATGTTGGCCAAGAGATTTTGTGCTATTAATCTTTGCAGGTATAGCGCCTGAAAACCCTGGGGGAACAAGAGGTCTAGACACTGGAGCTGGCGACGGGAAGGAGGATTTATCAGACTCATTATTTGAGTTAGGCCGTCCAATTGGCCCATTAAATTCATTGTTTTTGTTGAGATTTGCTTTATTATCTTTTGGATCCTCCAGCAACAAACTAATGTCAAAGCCAGTTTTTGACTTCTCTGGATTTGACTTCTGATTTTCTTGAAAAGCCTTCTGTTGTTCCTTTCTCATCAACTCAAAGGCAGCTGCGTATAAAGGAAATACGTTTAAAATTGCAACCAATTAAAAGTAATATAGTCAATGTTAGGAAACTTGAGCCATTTTATTCTCCCTTATTGCAAACTAGAGCCATTTTATTCTCCCTGAAACTTGCAATAAGATACGGTACCTCTTCTCTTTCTTTCTTCTTCTGCTTGGTCCTCACTAGTGCAATCGGAAGAACCAAATGTTTCGTCATTGTATGAGTCATTAGTGTCCCTACGTGAGTGTGGCACTGCCTGCAAAAGTGAAGGGGAGGGATTCAGTGCATGCCCGGGAAGATTTAGAGGTCATAAGTTCTGACAGAACTTTAGGTTCATCATCAAGTTGTTGATTCAACAGCTAGAATAGACACGGTTCATCAAAGAACCAACACATACTACTAAAACCTAGAAAACATTCAGTATTATGCTTGTACTTTCATATGCAAATTACTGTTACAAAGAGACAGGTACAGTATTCACCTTATAAGGTCGAGGTGGGTGATATGGCTCAGTAATCCTACTGAGTTGGTAATGATCACCAGCTCGCAACTTTGTACCTGATGACCCGCCTGCAAATCCAGGTGGTCTTGTAAAAGAACCACTCCCGAGAAGTCCATCATGCTCAGGAACTTGCCGAGAACGCCGAGATTGGTTTCCATAACGTCTTCCAGAATCTTAAATTAATAGTTATCAATAATGGCGGTACAAGAAGCATTTTTCAATAAAATATAGCAGACTGTTGGATTAATGAACCATCATTTACTAGAATTTAACCAGCCTTACATTTCAAAGTATTCTGCAGGACTGGAAATGCCAAGTAGTAATAAAACCTCATCAAACTTGTAATATCAAAAAGACAACAAACTCATTTAAAGCCTTACCAGAATCCCAGTCAGATTGTGAATCACTGTCCCGATCACCCCTTCCGGAAGATCGATTATCCCATCTTCCATGAGTAACTCGAGAATAGTTACTTAATTCCCCTCTAGTGGGTGGAGAAGAACTATACTCATTAAGTCTATAAGTTTGAGATGATAAACTTCCAGAAATTCTAAATCGATCCACTGAAGAATCTTCAAATTCACTGGTATAAAAGGAAAAACAAGGGAGAAAAGGATTCAGGAAAACAATAAAAAAGGGATTAGCACTGCTAATGCAAAGAATTAACATTATGAGAAATGCATAGATAGGACTAATAGCTTAATGACTGAATAAGCAACCCACCTTAGAAGCGACTGGTCAAATCCACTTGGTAACTTTTTGCAAACATCCCAGTTGCTCAATGATAAAAGAAAATCTCTTGTGTAGATAATCTTTAACTTCCTAAATCATCAAAACAAGTATATTTGTAAACTTCAAAACCCAGAAAGGGAAAAGCAAAGAAAGGAAACACATCAAATGAATATAGTTACTTTTCCAATTCATGGTTCCTGTCTGATTGCTGGTTTGGTCCATGTCGGTCTTCACTTTCTAAATTCATTCTGCTAAATCTTGGTTACAACTGACAAAAGGCACCTGGAAATTACTGTAATCACTTGGGTTGTTTAATAAAACCCACTGCCCACAACATATGAACTCAAATATTCAATCCAGAATGCGCTAAAAATCGCCCATATTACACGTCCAAAACCAATTTTAGACCAAGTATACACGTCGAAAATATAATCCTTTACGATTACCACTGGCAATGAACCGGTTGATGAGATTGATTAATTTGGCATAAAACGAGGTACGCAATCCGTCAGTTACAAGCTCATCGAAAACCCATTAGCACACGCCTGATCAAACTCAAACCCAACCAGAGCTGCGAATCAATATAAGGTCAAATACTTGCTAATATCAAGCTAAATCCATCCTTCTGATCCAGCTAATAGGAAAAAAAAAAAAAAAAGAAGCTCCCGAACTATCATTACAAAAGCGGTAGAATCGCAATAGCGAAACCGCAGTTTCCTCGCCAAATTCGAGCTAAAAATGCTAAGATATATGTACAAATGTTACTGATTCTTTAATCTCTGACCCTACGCCATCAAAATCGCTTGGTAATCACAACAGATGAGCCAAACGTGATCGAATGAGACAAGTTGTATGGTTTTGAGCTGATAAGAGAAACTCCAAAAACTAGGGTTTTGTCACGTTACAAAAAGAAGCGAACTACCTGGATCGGAGAGGCAGAGAGAGCAATTAGAAACAGAGAGAACAGGGGAAAAAAACAAAAGAGCAGTGAAAAATAAGGGAATCAATCCTCAATCCCTAAATCTCATTTCCAAATCAAAGGGAGCTCGCGCAAGGAGAGGGAAAATTTATATACACA
>JAOQMS010000004.1:2588352-2599444 GCA_027563885.1 Erythroxylum longipes | reverse complement strand
ATTTGGTTTAGAAATCGGAAAGTCATACCTCAACAATTTAAACTACTTCTCATGCTGAAACCAAATTCTATATTCAAATTCCACCCCGAAATTGAAATCCTTAGAGACTGAATCTAGACTCGATTTTTTCATAAAATTTGTAGCCCTATGTCTCTAGTTTACAACAAATAAAAATCAGTCCATTTAGATAACTACACCAAAAGTTATGCCCCAAATACTAAAGCATGTTCTGTGCTGGAAAGTTGAGTTCACAGCGGCAAAACCAAGTTCGTCGCGGCGAAATTATCCAAACTGACAACATGTTTTGTGACGCCGTGGTGAAATCTAGAAGTTCGCCGCAGCGAAAATATCCAGAAACCCTTTCTGCGAGAACATGTTTGCAACATTTCTCCTCTTTTTACGTCCCACCTTTCACATATAACCCATCTTATCACTAACCCTTCTCTTCTACTTCATTTTCAACACAATTCCAATCCAATATCATTCACAACAATTCATAATGTTAGACCCCATTTTCAGAGTCTAACTCATTGCTTTGATACCACAACTGTTGGACCCCTATTCCGGAGCCCAACGTTTAGAGTCGTGAAACGTGAGCGTAGCACTCTGAATGGTTCTTATAACATCCCAACATTCATAATTGAGCACTTGATAAACGACAATCCATTCTTATGTTCGATCCTCAATCGTCACCCTAAACACATCACTCAATTTATCTCTTACTTCCATAACTAACTAAGTACATTTCAAGTTCCATTCAAGCCTAAATGTACCATAGATAAACAATGATAAGCCCACAACTTATAAAATGTACATGATTTGGGACAAAAAGCATAACTTTCACTAGGTATGTCAGATTGAGACCATTTACATACGGTTTCGAAGAAAACTTCGACTTTAAAAACTTCCGAGAATACCCCAAAGAGAGATTTTCCCATCTAAAGGGTCAAAATTCGCACATTTATAAATCTATCCTGAGAAGGTCCGTCTAACGGACGTATGTTCCTCCAAAGGGACATGAACTGAGCTGGGACACAAACAAACCCGAGAAGGTCCGCCTAGTGGACATGAAGTCCCTCCAAAGGGACATGAACTTAGCAGAAACACTGAAACAACCGAGAAGGTCCACCCAACGGACATTAAGTCCGTCTAACGGACAGTTACGGGTTAAATTTCATATTTCCAACCCCTACAAGCTATCATGACCCATCTTATGAATATTTCCCATTCCTAACTCATTTTCCTCATCATTTTCACTTCCATTTCAATTCAACATCATTTACAATCAATTCATACGAGACCATTGATCATAACCAACAAAACATCCTTCATACTTAAACACATTCATCCTCAATTGTTGATCATGTCAATGCATTCTTCAATAATTCAACACATATTCAACTCCCTTTATCACTTCATTTCATCTCTAACTTATCACACTACTTCTTCCCAATTCAAGAAACCACATTCTTTCATTCTATTAGATCAAAATAGAAGAGCTGTAAAATGTTCTGCATACATCCTATGCAGCATCACTAACTTGTAACAATCATAACTTTCAAGTCCGATCTCCAAAATTTACATACTTTATATCGTTGGAAAGAAAAAAGGATAAACTACAACTTCCAAGAAGACAACTTTGTCCAAATCAGCCTAGATTAATACAGTTTTTTCCCTAAAGTCAGAATACAAAATTTTACCCCTATAGATGCTTGAAAATGCAATGCGGAAGCTTGGAAAATCATGAGCAAAACATACATATATTTCATTAATCTTCAAAATAAAAGAGTTTTATAAAGTTTAAATGGGCATTTCAAGACCCAAATACATCATTGGTTTCATAATCCAAAAATACAACATATACATGGACGGGTAAAACCTGAAATGCAGCTTAAGCCTTGAGTTTTCATAAACTAATTTAAAATACAAAATAAATTTAGCAATCTTGGAGTGATGCCTTGACTCTCTCTTACTCAATCTCTTGTTCGTCACCTGGAGATAGGGAGGAATGGGGGTGAGCTTAAAAGCTCGTGGGTAACAAGTTTATAATGGAGAAACGAGCAAAACCATTGAAATTATTCATGATCATAGTAAAATGCTTTACAACCATAAAACATGTATTTCCCAAATTGTCAAACTTGTCAAACCCATCATAAGCAACAAAAGACATGTATTACTCAAATTCTTAAACTTGTCAACAAATTCATACACCACAGAAACACATCAAAATAGTTTGGGAGGTCCATAAACAGAACAAGCTAACATATTCCCATGAAATGGTCTTGTGTAGTCGTGAATAGAACGAACTAACACAATCCCACATAGTGGTTTTTGCGTAGTCGTAAACATGAGGGAGTCCTTGAAGGAGCTCCATGCTACTTGCGGGAAGGCGGGAGAAGCCTTTAGTCAAAGTGCACTTGACATATAGAATGGACTAAACCAAACCCACATAACATATATTTCATAACTTGTGAACTTGTTGCCCAAAATGGCAATTTTTCAAAAACATGATTTCCATAAGCATGATATTTTTCAAATACAATTTCCATCATCATTTTACAAATCATCCTCAAGATTCATATACCAAACATGTAGCAAATACTTCAATCATTCAAGAGGAAATAAATTCAACATTTATAAAACAGTTGAAATCATTTAACTTTATTGATTGAAAAATTTCTTATGGCTCATTAACTCAACTATAAACAAGTAACCCACCTTGAATTCCTTGCTTAAAAGTTGCTTAAAAGTGCCTTTCCTCTTGCTCCTCTTATCTCTCCTCTTGATTTCCTTCAATAATGACAAAAATCCCAATTCACTAGGACTTCCAATTGAGAACCCAACAAGCATATTCACTAAAAATTGATTCTAGAATACTTAAACTCATCCATTTCCTAAGCTTTATAAACTAAAACTCTTACAAAAATTCGAAAGATTACAAATGAACTTACCTTAAATCTTCACCAATCAAAGAGTTTCTTGTCTCTAATGAGACCTCTTCTCTTCCTCTACCTTTTTCTCTTCTTGAACCACCTCAAACTCTCTCTCAAAAGCTAAGAAATGATGAAACCTAGCTCAACTCTCTTCTTTTTTCTCAAACCACCGAAACTCTCTCCTTTCTTTCTCTCTTTCACAATGTTCTCTTCTTTTACACTCCAATCACGTTTTTGTTCTTCTAATACACAAGACACGCTTTTCCTTTTCCAATTTTGCCCTTAATGAGTGGTAAAAGTCATTCCTACCCTTCCTTATATGCCTTGCATCTTTTATCCTTAAGTGATCTCCCCAAAATGCCCTTCATGCAATCTTACTACCTTAACACTTTAATTCAATTAACCTATGTCATAAAATCTTACTAACATTAACATAATAATTAACTCCACAACATAAATCCATAAAGACCTCATAATTAATTTAAATCATGCTTATTCATCAAGAAAAAAAATTCAGGGGCCAACACATGAGATCCTAAATTTTAAATTAAGATTTATTTTGAAATTATTTTATGACTTTAATCATTGTTGATTTCAATACATAATATGGTGTTTGTGATAATTTTGCACTTATACTTGACAATAAATCGAGAGAGTAACCCAAAATTAATTAGATTAGAATGTACAATAAGAGTTTGCAGTTTAATAGTCCTGCATTTATCAAATTAATAATCATTCAAAAGTAAATCTTATGTGCGAAATTAATTATCCAATAGATAGGCTCTTATTTAATTGAAAAAGTTAGAGATAGATTTATGAATGGAGAAACACATAATTGAATCAATAATAGTTAAAGAAACAAAATAAGGAAAGAATAAGTTAAAAGGATTCAATCTTAATCAACCAATAAATTAATTGGCAGCTTACTGCTTTATAATTATTTACTTTGTTTTATTATTTGGTTCAATTTCTGCTATTTATTTTTATTTAAATCACTTTCTAATCACCTTAAACAAAGTTAGGATTCAAATTGTTAACTGTTGGCCTCCGAAATTTTTTGTTTTGTTAAGCATAATATTTTATGGAATAATCATGGAATTTAAATTTTTGCCTTAGAATAAATAGAATTGTTAAGCATGATTTAAATGAATTATGAGGTCATGATAAAATAATTATTGGAGTTTAATTATTTATTACAATGTTAGTAGGATTTTATTACATTGGTTAGTTCGATTAAAGCAATAAGAATGTATTGAGGGCAATTATAGCATGTTACTTAAGTTTAAAGACCAAGAAGCATTTAATGAAGGGTAAGGTTGACATTTCACACTCATTAAGGGTATACTTGAAAGATGCAAATGTTGTCTTCTTCATTAAATGAAAAAAACGTGAATTGAAGGGAGAGAAGAAGTGAAAACGAAAAAGAGAGAGAAAAGGGAAGAGTGTTTCGGCCATTAGAGAGAAAAGGAAGAAGACAATCTTAGGTTTCATCTTTTTTTAGTTTTCAAGAGTGATTTTGAGAGTATTCAAGAAAAGAAAAAGAAATGGAAAGAGAAGAGCTTCCATTTGAGCCAAAAATCTCTTGTTTGGTGAAGATTCAAGGTAAGCCCATTTTTAATCCTTTGGAATTTGGAAGGAATTTTGGTTCATGAAGCTTAGGAAATACATGGGTTTAAGTATTCTAGGTTCAATTTTTAGTAAATATGCTATTTGGATTCCCTAAATGTATTTCCTATTGAATTGGATTTTTGTTAATATTTAAGGAAATCGAGACAGGCAACAGGAGCAAGAGGAGGAGCATTTTTAAGCAAGTTTTTAAGCAAGGAATCCAGGTGGGTTACATGTTTATAGTTTGAGTTAATGAGCCATAAGTATTTTCCTAATCAATAGATTTAAATGATTTCAATTGCTTTATAAATGTTGCATTTATTGTTTCTTAAATGATTTAAGTATTTGCTACATGTTTGGTACATGAATCTTGATGATGGAACTTGTATTTGAAATGTATCATGTTTATGGAAATCATGTTTCCGAAATGTGCCTTTTGTGCAATATGTTTACAAGTCATGAAATTCATGTTTGGGTTTGGGTTTGTGGTGTCCATCATGTTATGTTATGTGTAAATTGACCATGTTAAAGGCTTCTCCTGCCTACCTGCTAATGACATGGAGCTCCATTACGAACTCCCTCATGTTTATTGGAGCTCTGCAAGAACTCCCTCGTGTATATGGTTTAGCTGCAAGGCTTCTCCATCATGTTTATATGGATTACCCAAACCATCATGATTGCTTATGTTGTTTATGATTTGTTGATAAGTTTGATAAATACATGTCTTAAATTGTTATGATTTGTTTGACAAGTTTAAGAATTTGAGAAATATTTGTTTGACAAGTTTGAGAATTTGAGAAATACATGTTTTATGGTTTCAATGCATTTTACTACGACATGAATCATTTCAATGGTTTTGCTTGTTTCTCTGCTATAAACTTGTTACCTATAAGCTTTTAGCTCTCCCCTCCCCTTCCTCCCCATCTCCAGGTGACAAGCAAGAGATCAAGTGATAGAGAGTCAAGGCACCACTCCAAGTTTACATATTTTTGTATTTAAGTTAGTATATGAAAACTCAAGGCTTTAGCCACATTTCAAGTATTACTCGTTTATGTATATTTTTGTATTTTTGAATTATGAGTCCAGTGATGTTTTTGTGTCTTGAAATTCCTATTAAAGCTTTGTAAAACTCCATTCTTTTGAAGTGAATGAAGTATATTTATGTTTTGCTCATGACTATCCAAGCTTCCGCATTGCATTTTCAAGCATTCATAGAGGTAAAATCTGTGTTTTATCTTCACGGGAAAAACTTTATTAATCTAGGTTAATTTGGGCAAAGTTGTCTTCTTGGAAGTTGTAGTTTATCCTCTTATCTTTCCAATGGTATAACGTTTGTAATTTTTGGACATCAGAGATGAGAGATATGCTTTTTAAAAGTTAGTGATGCTGCACAGCATGCATGTTGGACACTTTATAGCCCTTTTCTAACTTGATCTAACAGAAAAAGAGTACTATGGTGTTTTGAAATGTGACGAACTAGTGTGATAAGTTAGATATGAAATGAAGGTGATAAAGGGAGTTGAGCATGTGCAAAAATTTATGATGAATGTGTTAAGTTTGAATGTTATGTTTTTGGGTTGATGACCAAACATAAATTATGATTTGGTTGTAAATGATATTGAGTTGAAATGGAAGTGAGAATAAAGGGGAAATAATGAGGAAAATAAGTTAGAAATGTTAGATAGGCATAAGATGGGTTATATGTAACTTGTAGGATTTGGAAATCTGGAAATTGGCCGGTAAATGTCTGTTGGGCGGGACCTTCTCAAGAATTCTAGCGTTCCAGCTTCGTTCATGTCTGTTTGGAGGAACATACACGTCCGCTGGGCGGGCATTTTTGGGATACTTACACAAATGTGAAATTTTGACCCCGTTAGATGACAAAATCTCTCTTTGGAGTCTTCATATAAGATGTAGAACTCGAAGTTCTCTTTGAAACTGTACTTGAATGACCTTAATCTAACATCTATAGTGAAAGTTATGCTTATTGTCCCAAATCACGTACATATATAAATTGTGGACTTATAAATGCTTTCCTATGATACATTTATGCTTGAATAGAGCTTGATATGTACTTAGTTTGATGTGGAAATAAGAGATAAAAATGAGTGATATGTTTAGGGTGATGATTGAGGATATAAACGTAAGAATGGATTGTCATATATCAAGCGTTCAAATATGGAATTTTGGGATGTTATGAGAATGAAGATGAACCTATGATGGATAATGAGATTCCATTAAAGGAACCCTACAAAGTGATGCACTCATGTTTGAATCACGAGTTAGACTCCAGAAACGGGGCCTAACATTAACCTTGCATAATACTCATAGGAATAACCTTATATAGTACAAGATATGATCTGTATACTTATGTATTGTGGATTTTACTAGTTATAAAACTTGCTCAACATATATTGTTCAAAGATTCTATCAATAAATGTAATTACATATAAGTGACATCAATCATAACAACTTCTATAAAGTATTCAATGCTAAATGTGGTTTAAAATAATCATGAAACAACCATAGTATAATATAAGTACATGGAAATGATGGAAGAGTTAAAGTGAGAAATTAAATGAAACTTAATTGTTGCATAAAGAAATAAAAAAGAAAAGGGGGAAATAAGCCACTTCCATTTCAATTGAAGATTCAATATACTTATGAAGATAAACGTATTAATTATGTGAACCAAATTATAGAGAGTTAATAAAAGATAATCAGAGGTTTTTGGAATTCACTTCTATATTAGAAGATATATGAAGTGACTAGTGTTGGGATATTGCTTCACATGCATCATAAATAGAAAACAGCTGCAAAAATATAAAACAAAACCCAAAAATCCAAGAACTTTTAAGGGCCATTAGATGTGACTTTAACAAAACATGAACTTAAGATGTGTACCTTACAATCTCCTTCGTTCTTCATTGTCTTTACCTCTTCGGGTAGTCGTAACCATAATGACCAAAGGATGACGTCTCTAATGATATTAGCGAGAAGAGCAAAGCCTGAAACCTCTTAAGAAGAATGACGGGAACACACACAAAGTGCTAGCTTTGTGATGTATTCTTTGAGATTGTGTTTGTAGAGAGTGAGAGAAGATGATGAACACTTCACCAAAAAAGTCTCTTGTTTTCACACAACACTTCCATAAAAATTGATGGTTCTGACACCCTTTGGCCTTCCTCTAACCCCCAACATCAATGGAGAGTTAGTGGAATGAAGTGGCTTTTAATAGCATGAAACTTCCACCCCTTCCTTAAAGGGTAATTTTGTCATCTTGCTTATTAAAAGGTAATTTTGTCATCTTACTCATTAAAGGGTAATTTGTTATATTACCTAATAAGCAATATTCGCATGTGTCATATGATTCACAATCAAATCGCCCTAAACTACCACACTTGTGTAGCTTAGTCATACATTTCTCATATCTTGGATCCCCATCTAAAACCATTTTACTCATTTTTTGCTTCTTCAATGCGTGTGACCCATTAGGTTCTCGGTTATGTTGGCCATTTGAATTAACACTTAATTCAAACAATTCATGAGCAATATCTAGCAATAGATCGTGACCCCCAATTAATCGGAAAGTCAGTGGTTTGACTATGAACCATTCTATAGACAACGTTCCCATGCAATTCATCCTTTTACCATCTACACCCTACTTAGTTTAGAGTATGGATAAAGTGTCAACTCCCACTAGACTGACTACGTTACATCTAGCCCAAGTGATTTAGTTCTTGTCCTTGAGGCTCATTACTCAATTGGATATGTCACTAAAGACTATCTTCATGACATTTCCACTCTGGTCGTGGGTATCATATCCTTCTATCAGGAGTGGTGAATTCTTTATTAGCTACTAAATTACCTTTGAATACCTCCAGTTGTACGTAGTCACCACCCTATGAGCAACTTCTAAGAGATAATGAGGAATGGAGTCAAAGTATAGGATTAATATCTAAGATATACTTAAGCACCATAAGTCTAAGAATATTTGCACCATTGCTATGATGAGACTATCATTGACACTAGAATAGATTATCCATATGATTGTCTCATGGCATGTCATCCAATGTACTTACTACTCTTAACAAGCATCCATGTGTTAACTCTAAACAACTCATGCTTGCAGCTTATGAGATCCACTACTTGATCTAATCAAGGAGTATAACATGTGCTAATCTATCCAGATTAATAATTTCCTATCTCATTAATCCTATGACTAGGGATAATTTAGATACTAAAATAATTACATATGATAGGAATCTCAGTATTATGATCTCATCATGATTTCCTTCATGCTATGTAATATATCAAGGACTTCATTAATTCGATTTACGATCACTATCAATTTATAAAGAAAATAAACATAAAATTAACGAAAAAGCCTTTTATTAATAAAAAATATTTGTAAAATAAGTGCTAAAGGTGATTGCCTTTAGAGCACTTTTATAAAAACCTCCCACTTGCACTAAAGCCAATCGCCTTTGTATTTAATACCATAGGCGAGTACATAAGATTTATATCTCTTTTGAGGAATCGGTTTAGTCATAGGATCAACAATATTATGATTAGTGGGCACCGTCTCTATCTTGACATCATTTCTACCAATGATTTCTCTTCGCTTGAGTGCATATGATACATCGGGTCTTGTACATAACATAGTATACATGATTGATCTTATAGCCGAAGCACAAGGGATCAAATTCATGCGAGTCCTCTCATCTTATGCCTTTAGACATATAGATTTCGTGAGTGTAATCCCACGTGTCATGGGAAGGTATCCTCACTTGGACTGCTTCATGCTAAACCTCTTCAGCATCTTGTCTATGTATGTAGACTAAGAAAGACCAAAAAACTTAGATCTATCTCTATAGATTCTTACACCCAAATTACAAGTTGTTTCTCTGAGGTCTTTCATGGAGAAATTATTAAACAACCAAATCTTAACTGATTGTAAAGCTGAGACATCGTTTCCTATTAATAGTATGTCATCTACATATAATACAAGAAATACGATTACACTCCCACTAACTTGCTTATACACACAAGTTTCATCCGGATTTTATAAGAAACCAAACTCTTTGGTTATCTCGTCAAATCAGATATTCCAACTTCTAGATGCTTGCTTCAATCCATAAATGGATTTTTGAAGCTTGCATACCTTTTCACCATCATTTGATATGAAACCATTAGGTTGTGTTATGTACACATCCTTGGTTAGGTTTCCATTAAGGAAAGTTATTTTCACGTCTATTTGCCATATCTTATAATCATAATGAGTAGTAATGGTCAAGAGTATCCTAATGGATTTAAGCATGACTACTAGGCTAAATGTTTCATCATAGTCAACTCCTTGTCTTTGACGATAACCTTTAGCTACAAGCCTAGCTTTATAGGTAACTACATTACCCTCCATTTCGGTTTTCTTCTTAAAAACCCATTTGCACCCTTGGGTTTTATCCTTTTGGGTATGTGTCCATACTTGGTTTTCAAACATGGAATCCATTTTGGATTTCATGGCTTGAAACCATTTTTCATATTATGAACTGTTCAGAACTTCTTCATAGGTAGTGAGCTCATCGTCTTTTATGAACAATACCTCATTATGTTCACTTATAAGAAATCCATATCTCTCTAGAAGATGACATATCCTACTTGACCTATGAATTTCTTATATATAAAAAGATTAAACTATTGTTTCATCATTATAAGCAACATTCTCGAGTTCAGACAGTTGATCCGTGTCTGTTTGAGCATCTTGAACTTCCATAAGTTTTTAATTTTGATCCCTCTGTCTTCTTTTAGATGAAACTCTTTCTCCTAAAAGACAACATGTTCTAAAACAAGCACCTTTTGTTCCAAAATATTGTAGAACTGATATCCTATCATTTCTTTAGGATATCCTATAAAAAGACACTTGTCAGATTTAGCTTCTAGCTTATCTGATTGAATCCACTTCACATAAGCTAGACAACCCAAACTTTCATGTAAGAAAGATAAGGTTTCTTGTTAGTCCATGATAGGATTGAATTTTCTTATATTTTCTTATGTATTTACATGTGATTTCAATCCTATTTTTATGATAAAATGTTCAATTTGTGTTGACTGTTAGGTTGGATATATTGATATATTTTTGAGACTACAAAGACAGAGTTTCTAAAACAAATTGAAAAGCAATCGTTAAAAAAAATTTGTCTATGCTGCGTAAAACACATGCGCTTGCTGCGTAACGCAGCGTTCTGCGTTTTCATTAAACGCAGCATTTAACCCTTCGCAGCTAACGCTGCTGCGTTTTAAAAACACTGTAAGGTTTCAAATGGGCATAATAAGTTTATTTGTTTTGGAGGGCAGACTACAGTGGCAGTAGGAATGAAGCACTAATGTGGAAGTGATTAATTTTAATTGTTCTGGCAGGGACAGTGGTGGCACGTAGAGAAATACGAAGAACAAAAAGCTACAAATTGGACAGACGCAAAGCAGAGAAGCAAGGCAGGCGCGGAAGCTAAGCAGAAGGAAAAATATGGAAGAGGTGGTACACACTTATAGCA
>JAOQMS010000004.1:2547846-2580688 GCA_027563885.1 Erythroxylum longipes | reverse complement strand
ACGCTAATTTAGGACCAACCAACCAGTAAACTATCGCATTTGTTCTCGCTGCTTGATCCTATACAACCTTTTCGGTGTTGAGGACATATCCGAAGGTGGCAACATTTATGTTCAGTCTGATGGAGAACATTTGGGGTTCCTTCCCAGGAAGTTTCATATTTTACCTTCTGCCATTGAGATGATACGCTAATTTAGGACCAACCAACCAGTAAACTATCGCATTTGTTCTCGCTGCTTGATCCTATACAACCTTTTCGGTGGCAGTTTTTTGGGAAAGCTAGAAACAAGATCAGAAAGCAAAGGCTCTCCTGCCACTGTTTCATTCTATGCATTTTTTGAACGAAGCAATTTCATTATCTGTCCAAATGGGTAAGCACGGGCTTTGACCATTTTCCAGGAAAATATTTTGAGCTTCTGCTGACTGTTTGTGTGATATAAGCCAATGCCTTGAGCTGGACTCCATGACTTATAGGGGATCATTTCTTGTGATAGAACCTGCCTTCTGTTTTAGGTCCTCAATTATGTTCAGATAGTTGCTTTCCCTCTTTGCATGTCTTCCATTGCAACACGTTCCATAAAACTAACCGGAGATATAGATGTAAAAGAGAACGAGAGACGGATGGAATTAGTGGGAACAAATTCCTGATGAACACTTCTCCAGTAACTCTGTTATTTGCAGCTTGTCTTCTACAATTGTTACATTTTGCTTGCTCTTATTGACCAATATCGTAATGTGCAATAAATATGGCTATATTATCTAAGATAGCATCTCCATTGTTTGTTATCGTCTCAATACTTTGTATGAATCCGTAATTCAAAACCTTATTTGTCTACCATCCTTGTATTCTATTAAGAAGCAATCTTAAATAAGCTCGTTGATTAGATACAATCTTCATGGACATAAGTAGGATTTTCAGTGAGCCGATCCGAATTTAGTTAATTCTAAATTAGCTTGTTGAATTTATGTCGAGTTTAATCTGACATAATTGATTGAATTAGAAAAAAATTTCCAAATTTGAGTGAAAGTTCGAAAACTTTTTTCAATTATTTTTTAAAATTTGAGTCCGAGTTTGATTTGAAATTAAACTTGAGTTGATTCGAATTAGACTTGATTTGATTTGTTAAGATTTTCTTTTTTTAGAAAAGAGGAACTTGTAGTCGCTATCTTTTAGATGTGCACTGGGTAAATTTTCGAATTGACGCAATAGTCTGCAAATTACGCTAACTAGGTACTTCGTACTAGACAAGTCCTGTACGACAGGCTCAATTGAGAGAATGTAAGTAGAGGGATTCGAATACAGAACCTTTTAATTTTATGGCTCTCATTTTACTAACTCGACCACTCCCTAAAGGGCTGGTTTGTTAAATTGTTTCAACTTAAATTAGAGAGTTGACTTAGTTTGTTAAATTTAAGCAACTCAATTTCAATTTAATTTGACATTGGTATACATAATTTGACCAATGTTTTAAAAATTAAATCAAAAGTGAAGTCAATAAAAAAGAAGATTGTTATAAAATTGAATAAAGATTGAATAAAATTGAAGAATTTAAAAAATAATTTAAATTAAAAAAAGAGACAATTAAATAAAAATTGATTGGTTTATAAAAATTAACCAATTAATTAATAAATTAATTGATTTTTAAAAATATTAAATTAAATTAAAAATAGAAATTAAATTAAAAATTTGACTAATTTAAGATTTTCACTAATGGATCAAACTGATATTTAAAACATTGATTTTTTAACTTACACCTTACCAAACTTTTTCTATGGCCACCATTTTTCGCGGGCTTGGATATTTCAAAGGCCGAAGAAACCAATCGACTCCTGTAAGCACTTTTATCACAAATGGCCACATTTTTCGTCAACTGTCCAATCACCACTGCTCGTCTCAACTGGCACCACCATAACCGTCTCGCTCTTTTGCCCAACTATCGTGGCAGTAAAATCAATACAATAACAAGATGCGAAGGGCAGCAGAACCCGATCGCCGATTCGTCTGAATCCAGAAAACCAGAGAATGCTCTGTTGAAGCTGGCGTGGTACGGCTCCGAGCTTTTGGGAATTGCTGCTTCTGTTTTCCGTTCACCGTCCAAAACTGTAGAGACTCGGGAGGACTTTAACCTCGCCGTTGATGAGTCGGGAACTGTTGACCGTGCAATAGTGGTGGAAAAGATTAAAGAGGACTTCGAGAGATCGTACTTCGTTACAGGTTTTTAGCCTCTTTTTCGACTGGTTCTTATTCTGTTGCTTCATTCTTGTAATTGTTTGTAATTACAAAATCGGTAGGTAACCTCACACTCCAAGTGTATGAAGAGGACTGTGAATTCGCTGATCCTGCTGGTTCTTTCAAAGGTCTTGGTCGTTTCAAAAGGAACTGTACAAATTTCGGGTTACTCCTTGAGAAATCGAATATGAAACTTATGAAGTGGGAAGATCTTGAGGTTTGGTCATGGATTATACTTTCAGATAACAATTTATTGCTCAAGTTTGGTCAATAAGATGTTAATGATTTGGATAGAACCCCATAAAATAATAAAATATGCTTAATGCTTTGCTATGCTTATAGGATAAAGGAATTGGACACTGGAAATTTAGTTGTACCATGAGATTCCCCTGGAAACCCATTCTTTCTGGTAACCCCTCCTGCTGCTACTTTGGAGCTCACAATTCATATTCCTGAATCCTGACGGCTGTGTTATGATTTGTGACAGCTACTGGATATACAGAGTATTTCTTTGATGAGGAATCTGGAAGAGTATGCAGGTTAGTTTTCAATGTAATCCACAATCCACGTTAGGCTTCGGCTTTTCTTTTGGGTTTTTTGATATGCTTCGTCTTTCAGGCATGTTGAGCACTGGAATGTACCTAAAATGGCACTCCTAAAGCAGATTCTTAAGCCCAGCCGGAGGTATTGGGCTGGTAGAAAGTAGCCAGGCCCTTGAACAAATATATGCGTGGGGTAAAAACGTCCTGCAGTCCTGCTTCTTTCTGTTTTATTAATTTAAATAGAGTTTAAAAATTAAATTGAATTATTATATTAATAATATTTAATTAATTTATATGTGTTATATACATATATTATTATTATTTTTAACGAAAGTTTAAAAAGTTTTTTTTAGATAATTTTAAAGATTAAAAAATATTTTAAAGTTATATATAGGGGTGATAGTCGGGCTGGGTTCCACTCTCTTCCATTTGGGCTCAGCTCAAAAATAAAAATAAGGGCCTGACTTAAAATTTATCAATTAAGTTAAAAATTGTATAAAAATTAAAATTAAAATTAAAATAAAATATTATTTAACTAAAAGTTTATTAAAAATAATTAAATTTTATATTAGATTGAATCGTTAAATTTGAAATTGAAGTGATTGAAAATTCAATTAATTTAAGTGAGATCAAATTTGATTCCAACTAAATTGTCAACTCTATATAGAGGTATTGCGAGCTTAGAATAGGAGTGCTTAACCTAAAGTTGCCATGATCCTTGAGGTGAGCATAACCGTGAGAATGTTTGGTTAGTTAGTACGGGAGGGAAAAAATGGGTAAGAAATAAAAAAAGATAATTGATAATATATTATGATTGAATGAATAATATTTTTTTATTCTCTTTTGGAATCATCGTTATCATCATCACACCTAGTTGAATTCTGCATTAGCGGAAGTTTGGAGAGATTCGATAGTACACAGCTTTATCTTTATAAAGTAGCAGCCCTAGCCCTGGGCAGGGGCCCAAGGCCCACTTTTATTTTTAAAAAAATTACATGTGGAGTATAGTTTATTAAAAAAATATTTTTTAATTTATTTTTTAATTAAAATCAGAGGTTTACATCTTTTTTTTTGCCTTGGGCTTACAAAATTTTAAGACCGGCCTTGCAAAGTAGAGAGGCTATTTATGGTAGAACCACAGACAAATATGACATGAAGAGTTAAAAAAAACTTCAAGTATATGATGCAAGTTTAAAAGACAAAATAATAAGAATAAGAATACTAACCTAATAATAATAATAAAATAAATAAAAATATAAATATTAAGATGATAATAATAATAATAATAATACTAATAATAATAATAATAATAATAAGCACAATGAAAATGATAATAAGAAAATAAGAAAAGTCTGACTAACTGATCAAGCAGATGCGTAATTAATCAATTAGATCCACGTGAAAGAGGAATCGACTCATTATATTCATCATATTTTTTATTACTATTTCTTCAAATGAACAAAACAAATCCCTAAATACTCACGTACTAAAAAGGCGCCTTTTTATAAGGATTAAGGTATTACTTTCTAGAAGTAACTAAATGGTGAAGGGCTGCTCAATTATGAGAAAGGGAGTAAAAAAGAAAAAGAAAAAGATTCTATTTAAAAAAATCTATATTTATAAAATATATAGTAAAAATGAATTCTATATGGTTTTTTCTATAAAATTTTTAAAATATGTATATTTAATTATATTTATTTATATTTTAAAATATTACAATGAAATTATCTATTTGACTTTCGAAAGGTAAAATGTTTTATTTATAATAATAGTTATGTCGAGATAAAATTGTGAATATGACTATTTAAAAACATTATAGAAACTAGAATATAATTTTAAAATGGGAGTAAAAATTGCTGTTGGGCCAAGTACACGGGCTACAAGAGTCGGTTCGAAACGGGTCGTTGAGACTTGAGACGATGATGCTAAATGTCAATAAAGACAGCCTACCAGCAAAATCCATTTTATTCGAAGAAATCCAAAACTAAATCCCCACTCTATCTACTCTCTACTGATTTCTTAATCCATGGCGTTTGCTTACATGGAAGCTGTTGTTGGTATTCTCTTATTTCCCTTTTCTTTCTACACCTGGGTTTTGCTTGTACTGCTATAATTCATTTATTTCTTCTTTTGTCGTTCATTTCCTTCTCTTTGTCAAGTTTTTGATTGTTTTGCTTATTTTGCATTATGTTTAATGTTGATTTCATGAGATTCACTAATTTGCATGTCTGGGAATTCCTTGTTATTTGTTCTTGTTCTTATTCTTTTCCTTTTTCTGCCTTTTTCTTTCATCTTGAGCACTTCCATTCTTGTTCTTTTTGAAATGTTCATCAGTCTTTTGAGATAACAAATTATGAGGTTTTAATGCGCTAGATAGTATCTTTTCTTTGTTTCAATGGAACTTCATATCTTTTCTAGTTTTGCCCTATTTTGCTCATACCAAGAAATTGGAATTACTTAGATTCACGGTTCTTTGATCTTCTTACTAGAACCAAAGAACTGAGGAACTCGGTTGCCCATTTCTTTGTGTGGGGTGTCTATTTGGAAATGTATATGGAGTGGCCCTATTGTTGAGCATTACAGTTTTCGTCCAATTGGCTTTGTTGTTGAGCCTGTTTTGGAAACACTAGGGCAATCGATTGTTTGTAAGGTCTTGAGCTGGCTATTTTATTGACCTAACTATTTTCGTATTTCTTGGAAATCTGTTGAACTGAGAATGCTACGGTATAACTTATAATCCATTGGGAGATAGCAAGATGTTGGAAACTTTTGTCATTTGTGGAAGGTTGAATCTTTGGTGTTCTCTACTTCTCTTTTTCCTAGTCATCCTCATCGATGTGCCAGCGCTGATATTTTCCGTGATTAGTTCATAATTCTGACTTATTCTTTATATTATCTTTTTTGCAGGTTTTATGATACTGATGTACATGTTTGAAACTTATTTGGATCTGCGGCAACATTCTGCATTGAAACTGCCAACTCTTCCAAAAACATTGGAAGGAGTAATCAGTAAAGAGAAATTTGAGAAATCTAGAGCTTATAGTCTTGATAAAAGGTTCGCTCTTTGAGCACTTCTCCACGTTTTTAATTGTTGCATCTTGCTTTTCTTTCTTTCTATTTTTTTCTCTACCTACAATTGCAAGTGTTAAATATCATTCTCCTTTCTATATCTCCAGCTACTTCAATTTTGTCCACGAATTTGTGACGATAGTTCTGGACTCTGCCATTTTGTACTTCGGTGTTTTGCCTTGGTTTTGGACGGTGAGTGCTTATTTCCAGTGCTAGTGTAGCCTAACCATGTGGTTATATCATGACCATCTATGATTCCTTTCTGACTACAGAAAGCAGGAAACTTTCTGGTTTTAGCTGGTCTGAATGCTGAGAATGAAATTCTCCATACTCTTGCTTTCCTTGCTGGTGTCATGATCTGGTCCCAGGTATGCACTTAATTTTTGACTAGATGATGATCAGTTAGTCCTTTGAGTCTAGGATTTTATATCCTACTACAGTTTAGGGTCTACTTTACATTTCAAATTACTTAATCAGTTCTAATTGATAGTATGTTGTTCTGCAGGTCACCGATTTGCCTTTCTCACTCTATTCAACTTTTGTCATTGAGGCACGCCATGGTTTCAATAAAGTTGGTATTTGTTCTGTACATTTTACATCCTCAAATTAGTTGTTTTTATTGGTTTTTATTCTTTCTTTTCTTGGCTTGTAAAGAATTTGCATGTTCTTTCAGTTGACTTCACTTTATATGTGGAATAAGACAGTATATTAATTGAGCTCCTTATCTTCTTTGTAGCAAACAATATGGTTATTCCTCAGGGACTTGGTTAAAGGAATTCTTCTTGCTATTGTACTTGGCCCACCTATTGTCTCGGCAATCATTTTAATAGTGCAGGTACGTCTTCTGCTTGTACTTGTGGAATAAACAATAATTTACAACTTTATGGTGAAAATTTTGGTTATCCAACATTATGTACACTATTAGAATTCCAAATATGTGTAGAGTGTAGAGTCCATTAGCAAAAATTGGGCTTAGGTCAATC
Organism: Erythroxylum longipes; assembly: GCA_027563885.1. Lineage (NCBI taxonomy): Eukaryota > Viridiplantae > Streptophyta > Magnoliopsida > Malpighiales > Erythroxylaceae > Erythroxylum > Erythroxylum longipes. Next base: position 2,573,866 of record JAOQMS010000004.1, on the reverse strand, counting down.
ATTGCTAAAATGACTAAAACTAGTTATTTGGATAGTTGATCCTTACCACTTATAAACCCTTTAATATTTTTATGTTCAGTCAATATGGGATTCTCTAACATACACGTTCTCGCAGAAAGGAGGTCCTTACTTGGCCATCTATCTATGGGGATTTATGTTTGTTCTCTCGCTTGTCATGATGACACTCTACCCAATTTTGATAGCACCTCTTTTCAACAAGTTTACTCCTGTGAGTTCTTTACATTCCTTTGTGTGTATTTATACAATATTTTGTCAACATATCTTATCTTATTTTCTTTACTTATGCTGTGAAATATAGCTTCCAGAAGGAGGGCTGAGGGAGAAAATTGAGAACCTTGCTTCCTCCCTCAATTTTCCATTAAAAAAGTTGTTTGTTGTAGATGGATCTACAAGGTCAAGCCACAGCAATGTGAGTATTCATCTTCTGTAATCATATGATACTAAATTCATTATAACAGCTTTGCCTGATATGGAGTGACAATGCATCTCGCTATTATGTTATCTTGCACGAAACATGAGATGTTGATTTTTCTTCCTCTTCTTTGTCTCTTTCATGGTCCTTTTGCTTAATCACTTTGACTACCCAATTGAAAAATGCCACTACTCTATTTCCGAGTTTAGGCTCAGAGTTAAATTTATCCATATTAATTAGTTTTATACATGAGGTGAAATATGTCATGTACTGGATATTCGATATGAAAAGGTCCAAAGCTACTGTTCTCTTGTATGTTTTGGGAGGATGGAGTAGATAATTAGGGCTCACCTTCAAAAGCACTTTTGGATAGTTTACTGAAAATGTAATAAGTGACTGCATTAATGTTCTTTCAGCATTAATGTTATGCACATTTAAAGATTTAATTCAACATTCTTACAAAAATATGCGTAATGGTCTTACTGATTACTACTTTTAGTGTGAAGCAATTTTAATTGCATTATTTTCCTGCAGGCTTATATGTATGGATTCTTTAAAAACAAGCGAATTGTCCTCTATGATACATTGATTCAGCAGGTGAGAAAGTATTACTGTTGAAATCTTTTTCTTTAATCGTCATTGCATCTTCTGTTTATATGGTTTAATCCATAATTCACTGCAGGATTTTTTTGGGTCACATGTTATATTATATCCTTTTTGGTAAATATGTTTTATCATATTTTGCAGTGCAAAAATGATGAAGAAATTGTAGCAGTCATTGCACATGAACTGGGGCATTGGAAACTTAATCATACGATGTACTCATTCATTGCTGTGCAGGTATGCTTGCAAACTATAACTTGTTATCCCATGTTCAATTTTTGAAACTGATTGCTGTTGCTGAACTTACTGACGAGTATTGGAGTTAGTATGGTTTGAAAATATTCTTCCACCTTCTTGTTCTTGCTCAACTAGGTTGTTATATGCTTCTAGGATGTCAGTTTACAGCAAACTTTTTTGAAAATTGACAGGAAGATGAGAACTGCTAAGAAATTCTCTCATTGAGGTATAGGATTCATTATGGTTATTGTTAATCTCTTCTGCATGAATTCCCTGACTGCTGCAGATCCTCACATTTTTGCAATTTGGTGGATATACCCTTGTGAGGAACTCCACCGATCTTTTCCGAAGTTTTGGGTTTGGGACACAACCAGTACTCATAGGACTGATCATATTTCAGGTATTGCCATATAGAAAATTGTCTTATATGTTGAATTGGGTGAAATTTTTATGGAGTCAGTTCGGTTGATTCATTGGCTGCTGGCTTACTCTTGATTGAAAAGTACCATCACCTGGTTTTACTGTTTGCAGCATACTGTTATACCTCTTCAACATCTAGTAAGCTTTGGTCTTAATCTTGTGAGTCGATCTTTTGAATTTCAGGTATCCTCATCTCTCTCTCTTACTCAAAACGTACACAAACACTGGCAATTTTATCTGTTTCTCCACTGCTGGAAAATTTCTGAATCTCAATCTAATTTATCCCTTGTTCTCTATAGGCTGATGCTTTTGCTAAGAAGCTCAATTATGCCCCTGCTCTTCGTGTTGCTCTTGTGAAACTACAGGTGATGATGAGCTTTCTCTCTCTCTCTCTAAAATGTGCCCCTTTTACAGTTCTCTGCTCATAGTGGGGTGTTAGACTTCTTATTGGACCTATGCGAACAAACTAAAGCAAGCTTACTGGTATTAGGGTGAATTTTTATGAGAATGACCAAATGGCTGGTTGATGGTTTTACAGGAGGAAAATTTATCAGCCATGAATACAGATCCGTGGTACTCGGCCTATCACTATTCGCATCCTCCCCTTGTTGAAAGACTGGCTGCAATTGATGAGCTGGAGAAGAAGACTGAATGATTTGTGAAAATTCTGAGTATGGCTTGCTCGAAACTTTATCAACGTTACGTTCATTGGGAACAATCGGGTCAGTCATCACAGTCAGCCATTGTAACAGTTCTCGAGAATTCTCAGGCTTTGCTTACACAGTTCCCATGTTATGTATGAAAATGAAAAGGGGGATGCCGGTTTTTATATAGTTCCTTCTAATAACAGGCAAGAGCTTCTGAAATGGTTCTTTCTTTCATAAGTGCCATCCAAAATAGGTCTCTCTGGCTTTACATAAATATGGAGATAAGATGGATTGAAACAGGGTTGGAACAACAAAAGTGAAACAAGTGATCTGTTCCCGATTTCTGTTGCTACATGAACCAAAAGGAGAAGAAATGGGCATGAAAATGGAAATAATAGTAGGATTAAACTCCAGTTGATCATCCGATTAAATTTAGGTTTAGAGGATCAATTCAAATTAATTCACGTAGTTTTATTTCAAAAGAGAGAATTAATTTTAAAGTGATGAATTTTTTGAAATTTTCATTACATTTTTTAATTGAATAATCAATTTTTTAGAATTTAACAGTTTTGTCTAATCTGTTAATTCCATTAGTGATTTATTAATTTAGTTAATGAAATTTTTGTTGCTTATGATACGTAAATATTCACTTGAAAAAATAATGGTTGTGATTAGACTGTTATTTTCAAAACGATGTTGTTTTGGAAGTTTTTCGTTAAAAAAACAGATGGCGGGTTAGGTTGGCCCGTCAAGCTATTGGTCAGTCAGTCTGTAGTCGGGCCGAGTCACGGGTTTACCCATTTCAGCCTGTTGGGCCGCGGTTTGCCATGATCTAGGGTCGGGTAGGGCTAGGTCAGGCCAAGGGTAACTCGGATTTGACCCGACCAATTGACATCTCTAATTCTATTAGTTAAATTGTTAAATTAATAACGAAACTAACATTTTAAGTTGAATTATTAAGGTTTTAAAATGTTAATCACCCAATTAAAAATTTTAAAATTTTGAGCACTGGGTTGAAAAATATTTAAAACTCAATTAAAAATTTTTAAGGTTTGAGCACTGCATTGCAAAATATTTAAAAATTGAACACTTTTATATTAATTATCCTTTAATAACTAAAAAAATTAATTGATTAAAATGGTGTTGTTTTAGTTTTTATAATCTTCAAGTAAGATTAAATTTTAAACATATTATACTGGTTTTTTTGTAACTAAAAGATTACAGGTTTGAGTCATGAAAATAGTCTTTGTAAAAAATACAAAAAAAAGACTATGTAAATTTTTAACCTTTTTCTGATCTTCACAAAGTGAGGAACTTTGTACATTAAAGAATATCACAATTTGCAATTTTATCAATCATATGTTTTTTTTAGGTAGAACGGATACAAACACAAAGATGTAGCGCCTCAAGAAAGCTATCGAACGCTGATCATTTGAAAGCATCAACCTGTATCGAGGATTTTGTCAATCATATTTAAAACATATAATTTTAAAATGCATTTAATATAAAATTAAAAATAAATATGTGTACGGTCTCTTTCTGTTCGTTTATCTCTATCTATTTATCCATATTCCGTCGGTCTTGCTTCATCCTCATCAGCAAAACCCCTTTTTGTCTGGAGTCTCTGGACATTACATAAATAACAATATATCACAAATTCTCTTTTTAAGATCTCTTTGTCTTAATAAAAACAAGAAAGAGAGCACATGATTGATTGATTTTCAGACACGGACACACACACACACTCTCTCTCTGGTTCCTCTGACCAATAGAAGTCTCTTAAAGTTTACTCTTTGTCCAAATTGAGACCCAATCTCAATCATGCTGTGATGCTGCCACGTGGCATGACAAAAATCCTGGTTCATAAATCACGCCTATTATCACTTACTGATTGATAATAATTATCACTTTACAACATCAAGGATTCAAGCGTTGACATGGTTTGAACGACGTCGTTTAAAATTTTAAAATAATGTCACTATGTTTATCGTTTAATATATAATTTAATGCAATATTATGTGCATCTTAAATATTATTATAAACAATGATAAAAAATCTCAACCTATTCAGCCATACATATTTTAAACCGTCTTCGGATTTTATCTTTCAAGAATCTATTTATGTTAATAATTTTTGTTGTAAAAAATTGACCAATTTATTAATTAATCGATCAATTTTAATAATTTAATAAATTCTTATAAACTATAATAAATAAATTAATTTTCATAGGGCAATTTTTTTCAAATTAAACTTTAAACAATCTTTTTTAATTATATTTCAAAATTTTAATTTTATTTAATTTTTATCTAATTTTATGACAATTTGATACAATTTCAACCTCTTGTCTTACCGGTTTAACTTCTAGTCTGATTTTTAAAACACTAATTATAAATATTAAAGAAATAATTAAAATTTAGTGTATTAATATAAATATTAGTGAAATTAAAAAGCAATAAAAATTTAGTGCATTGCATATATTACTAAAATAAATACTAAATACAAGATTAAAAATAATATTTTCAATCAAGTGTATATTAAAAATTCAGAATTTATATAATAATATTGCAAAAATATTTTTTTATATTTTTAAATGATTACAAACAATGTAATGAATATCATACTGGAGTTGGTATCGGATTAAGTTCTGGTATAGTAATTTTTTAAATTTATGAAATAGTCTTTAATTTTTTTAAAATTACAAAAATGATCCAAAATTTTTAATGCTCTTTCTTAAAAATTAAAATAATAAATAATAATGACAGTAAATACCAAAATAGAATAATGTTTAATTTATAAAGTTTTAAACTTCATAAATAGCATCAAACAAGTTTGAGTCCTTCCTTTTCTTCTCCAGCTCTAGAGAGAGAGAGTTCTTCTTAGTAATGGCACAGAGGCTTTGAGCTCTTGATTGGAAACAATGTCCATGTTCGACGCAGCTCTCGTGAGCACGGAGCTCTCGAAACGAACGTCAATTTTCGGACTGAGACTCTGGGTGGTGATCGGAATCTTACTGGGTTCATTTATAGTCTTGGCTCTGTTCCTCCTCTCTCTGTGGCTAACTTCTCGCAGCAAAAGACGCAAACCAAAACACATTCACTCAACTACAACGACTATGCCTCCAATATCCAAAGAAATCCAGGAGGTCGCGTTCGTGGACAACGAAAATCACAAGCACATCAACCAGCACGCGCCTCAGTTGCAGGAGATTCAGGTGGATGCGAGGAAGACGGAGCAACGCGTGGTGTTATCCACCACGGAGAGCAGAGGGGCGTGCCAGACCAACACGGCATCAATTGGGAGCGCGAATGCGAGGCCAGAGGTGTCGCATCTTGGATGGGGCCGCTGGTACACTTTGAGAGAGCTGGAGGCTGCTACTAATGGACTCTGTCTAGAGAATGTGATTGGTGAAGGCGGTTATGGCATCGTTTACCGTGGCATTCTTGGTGATAATACTAGAATCGCTGTTAAGAACTTATTCAATAACAGGTTTTCTTTTTTTGTTTTGATTTTAGTCTATTGAATCGTTGTTTACGTTCTTTTCACTACCCGTATTCAAAATATTCAACACAAGTGAATAATCATTCAGGGGTCAAGCTGAAAAGGAATTCAAAGTGGAAGTGGATGCGATTGGACGAGTTAGACACAAGAATCTTGTGCGGTTGCTTGGATACTGTGAAGAGGGAGCTTACAGGTTGGTATTTGAGATTGATTTTGTTGATTTGTTGAGACAAAACCTGGTAAAATTGTTTTCTGTGTGCATGTTTATTGTGTAGGATGCTGGTCTATGAGTACATTGACAATGGTAACCTGGAACAATGGCTTCACGGTGACGTTGGGGAGATCAGTCCTCTAAAATGGGATATTCGTATGAATATTATTCTGGGTACTGCTAAAGGGTATGTATGCTCCATACCTTGTAATGCTTTGGTTTAGGTCAATTCTACCAAGTTGCGTATGGTATATGTTCGCTTTATTTCCAGATTGGCGTATCTTCACGAGGGTCTGGAACCAAAGGTTGTACATCGAGATGTAAAAGCTAGCAACATACTCCTTGATCGCCAGTGGAACCCAAAGATTTCTGATTTTGGACTTGCCAAGCTATTATGTTCTGAGAGAAGCTATGTCACTACACGAGTGATGGGAACATTTGGGTAAGTTCATCTCTTCATTTCGAGTTTGACTCTGGTTTTCCGTCCCGATATGGAGTTGTTCATCGTTAGATCGAGCTCAAATTTGGTTTGCGAATTCCTGAGATGATGCCTTATAATCTAATCAGGGGAAATTTTATTATCAATTTAATTCTTTCTATTCCATTCATGATGATGATGCTACTACCATAGTACATACTATTGCATGGAAACATTTGTTGGAGGTTTATGATTAAGGAAGAAAGTTATGTCTTCTTTGCTTGATCTCCAGATATGTTGCACCAGAATATGCTTGCACCGGTATGCTGAACGAGAAAAGTGATGTTTATAGTTTTGGCGTACTTGTCATGGAGGTAATAACTGGAAGAAGCCCGGTTGATTATAGTCGACCAAAAGCAGAGGTTAGTATTAGTATTAGTAGTGTATTAGAAATTGATGTGCTGATCATTATTGCCTACTTTAACTTTGTTTGTGTAAATAATTGCAGGTTAATATGGTGGATTGGCTCAAATCCATGGTTAGTAATAGAAAATCAGAGGAAGTGATTGATCCTAAGTTGCCTGAAATGCCTGCTTCAAAAGCCCTTAAACGCATTTTATTGGTTGCTCTTCGATGTATTGATCCTGATGCAAATAAGAGACCCAAAATGTGGCAAGTGATCCACATGCTTGAGGCAGATGACTTGCTGTCTCGTGATGTATGTATCATTTCTTCCGAAGACTGTAAAAGAACAAACAAAAGTCTCTATTAGTTCTTCTGTTCTCTTGAGTTGAAATAGCTCTGCTCCTTATTTTTCAGGAACAGCAGATAGTCAGAGAAGCTTCAATCTTGAACCATGACTATGAACAAGAGAATCATGACGTTGCAAGATCAGGTGATGAACAATTCAATGAAGGGACTTCGGATAAAAGTCAAGATGAAGATGATAGATGGAGATAGCATTAGGTGACTATCAAGTTTCAAGTCTCGTAAGTTACTGATGCACCAATTGTGTTCCTCCTTTTCTGATACATATTTTAGGGTGGTTGTTCTATCCACAACAACCTAGTAAAAATTCCGCTGAATGCAGAGTATGGAAAAATTCAATAGTAAGCAGTCATATTCTTAACTAGTAAATAGGTTGTTTACGAATTGTTGCATCTTCTATAAAAAACTATAATCTTCATTTATTTTCATGTATCTCTTCCCTTCAGTTCATCTCAACTGTAAAATCGAACTGATGTATTTATTATCTATATAAAGCATTATTTTCATGCTTTCTTGTCTACTGTCATTCGTCCCTAGGAAGTTCTTCCTTTTTGTTTTCTATATCTATGGAATTCATAGTTACTATATTTCAAGTAAATCATCATGTGCATATAATAACCCCCCAAATTATGTGATTCGAGTAAATTATTCCATGAGTTTGTGTCTCATACTGAAATGAAGAGTGCTCTTAATCAATCGTCTTCCAGAAGATTGAATTGAATTTTTAAGTCATTCATTGCTTTATTAGTCTCTTGAGGGTCAGTATTGTAATAACTGGGAAAATTGCTCCTTTGTGATTATGAAATCACAAAAATAGCCTTTTTTGTAAAAATACAAAGGGAAGGTTGCGTATATTACGATCCTCTCCAGACTCTCACAAAGTAGAGAGTCTTGTGTATTGGATACGTTAATTTTAACTTTATTAGTTTATTACTAGAATTAAGTGGCAAATTCGACTCAAATGATAGCATATCTCCGTTCTTGACGAACTGAGTTACATTTTTTTTCGACTTCTAGAATTCTTGATAAATTCAACCCAAATGACAGCATATCTCTGTTCTTAACCAACTGAGTTACAGTTTTTCCCAACTTCTTGAATTGAATGCCTATTAAGAAAGATTGTATCTCTATTTTACTTGTAATTCTGCAAAAGTCACTTATTTAGTGCAACTCAACATCATTGCTAGCTTGCAACAATTGGATTGTTTTGGGGACAATGGACCTACTTCTTTTGTAGCAAATGCAGTAATCCATCCATGTTCCACCTCATCTATTCACATGAGTGGGTAGTGGGTCTCTTTTCTTGTTGTCGTGGCTTTGACAAAACCGGTTTCGCCATTAATGACAGAACATACCTTAGTACCTTACCTGTCACGATTCATCAGCATTTGGCGTATTCAAAACGATCTGGGTTTGGATGTATATGCCCATTTCTTAGCTTACGGGTTGGTTTGGTTGATTTCTTTGTTCACTGAAGACTTAGGTCACTGTCACAAGTTTCAGGTGACGACTTTCTCTTCTCTTTGGTCTTAAACTTAACATATTACAAATGTGAAAAATAATAGGCAACACCCATCTTTTTGGTTCTTCCGTCTTCTGCTCAAATCCTTCATTTGGAAGGAAACCAAATTGATTGGGATCTTCATATTGCATCATTTCTTGTTGATACTTGGACTTCAAATGTCCTCCTTTTTTTATTTTTTGTTGAACTTATACTTGCCTCCTTTGCGGTTTACTCCAATGATTAACAAACGAACCAATTTGATCAATTTAACGGTACAAATTTTATACAAACTATTTTCTCAATTCGGTATTCAATTTTTCAATTTAATTTACTTTAATAATTCATTTTGTTAACAACCAAACAAATTATTAATTAATTAATTAGTTTTTATAAACTAATATGTTTTATAAACTAAAACAAATCAATTAATTTTCATTTAACAGTCTTCTTTTTTAATTAAATTTTAAAATTTTCGATCGGTAAGGACAATCTCTTTTAATCATATTTTATATTCTTTAATTTTATTTATTTAATTAATTTTATGACGATTTAATACCAGTTAAATCTTTTAAATCTTAAATTTCTTATCTTAATTGTTTAACTTCAAGTTCGATTTTTTAAAAATTAATACTCTCAATTGTATAATATTTTTGTCTATTAAAATTAATAAAATTACAATTATTGGAATATCGTATTCAAATTTTAGAAATTTATTGAAAAATTTTTAAGTCTTAAATATTTTAAATTCTTTAAATTTGAGTTTTAAATATGATTCAAATTGATTTATTTATTTAACAATCAATTTATTTTAATTTATAAGTAATTATACGTTTAAGATAATTTAATTAATATTTACTCAATAATTTTTTTGCTAAAAAAGAAAGTGTATAAAATACATGTATTTTAACGAATAATTGTAAATAAAAAATTAAAATACAAAATTTTCTTTCTTAAATAAATATTTTATTGTCAACCCAGGATTAAATTGATTCAAGAAATATTATATACCTGGTTTGTTTCCTTTTATTGGATCCAGCTATGTTTACTATTTGGTACTTCAAATTTATATGGTTTTGTTTGGGATTCTTCAGATGTTTGGGATCAATCTATCTATTAGTTAAGGATAAAGTTACATATTATTAGATCTTTCTAGATTCTGTGTCTCAATGAAATTTTTACTAGATGTTGTTATTATTACGACACAGAGCAAAATAAATAATTTTGATTTATTTATAAAATATATAATTTAATAATTTAAAATTTTTTATGAACACATAAGCCAGAGCATTCCATATTGATTAAAATGGTTTATAAGTGGTAAAGGTCAATTATTTAAATGACTAGTTATAATTATTTTGACAATAATTAATCCAATTCTTGTTAGTAGATTCTATACTCTGGCCATATTAAAAATTATAATATGGTATCAGAGCAAGTTTGATCCAGATTATTAATTTTCCGATTGTTCGTCTGGATATCCAGTCCCAGCGGCCTAGTGCAATTACTACTGCATTTATTTCAAGTAACAACTAGATGTCCAATCCCAATTATACTTGAGGGAGAGTATTAGAGTATCCCATATCGATTAAATTTGAAAATGTTAAAGAGTTTATAAATGGTAAGTGTCAATTATTCAAATGACTAGTTTTAATCATTTTGACAATGATTGATCTAAATTTAACTCTTGTTAGTAGATCAACAATTTGATCATATTAAAAATTCTAATATTTTTTAAATAAATATATGATCATTTTGTAAATATGTTGTTTTTTTTTTAGAAATCAATTAAACTATATATATATACATCACCGTCTAGAAAGTTCCTTCCTCCTGTCACATTTTTAATGTGTATATTTAAATACGTTTTATTAGGAAAAGAAATAGTATATGAATTAATCAAGTCCCATACGTATATATGAGTTCAGACATGGCGTACTCCGACAAGTCGTTTGGTTCATCTTTGTACTCTAATACAAGTTAAAGCCCACGGGTGATCTAGGCCTAGTGGGAGACGGTCAACCCCATTCCTTATTGGAGGGAACGCGTGTACAATATAGAAGTCCTTATCCCATGAAAGTTAACTTTCCTCACAGTTTCCCTTCCTCCATTCAAGTGTTTGCACGTGTGCTGCCTGTGACTATCTCTTTCTAACAGTCGGTGACTCGTGCTTTCTCTATCCCATTCTGTAAAGAAAGCGACGAAGAACACCTAATCACAAGCTGTCTTTAAGGAAAAGGTCGGGAATCGGGAAGTTTCGAAGAAGCAACGGTTCAATCTTCCGTGTCTGGAACTTTCAAGTACTGTTTCCGGTACGAATCTCTCAGCACTTTTTTTTATCTCTTTTTATTCTTATGTAATGTTAAATAGGTCAAAGACATTCTCTGCCTTTGCAAAGTGAAGATCGGCGTCTGTTTTTGATCGTTGATCATTGTTAGATTTTAGGCTTTTGTAATTGTACTGGGCTGAGTTTTGACGTGCGAATTCTCGCCAATAATCTCAGTATAGTACGTGAATTTAGCCTTTAGGTAAGGTGGTATCAATTGATTTGTTGTAAGTGATTGTTCTTTAAATGGTTCTTGGTTAAATTGATTGAAAATGTATTAAGGTTTGAATTGATGATCATTTATTTCTGAAATTATGTTGAACCCTTGTTGGTGGATGAGATAAGGGAGATAATTTCAAAGTGGTTTTTCTTTTTTTTGGGTACATGATGTTTTATGTACTGTTGGGTTTTGGAGATTGTAGATGAGGCTCAACTTTTCTGTGATGGTATTATGAACACTTTAACCATTTCGTTGTTAAGTTTGTCTTGTTGACCAGTTGTAGGTCTAGATTTTGTTGAATTTTTTACTGGGTTTTGGATGTATGCTGTACGGAAGCTATTGCTAGTAATTTCGTTTTTGATGCTTTGAGTTGAGATTTTGATGAATTTGTTTTGCGTGTAGGTTATACGCAAGCTGTTCTAATAATTTTGTTTTTTAAACATCTTGTAGTGAATAATCAAATGAGTCGGCCACAGATTCCTCACCGCTCATTTTTTCTGTTTGGAAATCCTTTTCGAATAATATCACCAAAGAGCTCTCAGCTGTCTCCTAGGCTTGTCTCTCTATTGATCGCATTTGAGGAAAATTTGGCTGAGAGGTTGAAAAAGCTCAATCCAGAAAACAAAGATGATGTTCTTAGCTTGACATGGATGAAATCAGCTGTGGAATCACTTTGTGAAACTCATACCGACGTAAAAACCCTTATTACAGATCTTGAGCTTCCTGTGACTGATTGGAACGAGAAGTGGATAGATGTGTACTTGGACATCAGTGTGAAGTTGCTTGATATATGCATTGCTTTTAGCTCTGAGATCACGCGACTCAACCAGGGCCATCTCTTGCTTCACTGTGGTCTGCATAATTTGGAATCCAATACATCAGAACAGTATATGCGGGCATGTTCTTCCCTTGATAAATGGAGACATCACATTTCTTTAAAAAATCCAAGAGTTCAGAATGTTTTCACAATATTGCATCGTCTTGTTGAATCAATTGATCTGCCAAAGGTTAAGAACTCAGCCAAAGGAAAAGTATTGATGCGTGCGATGTATGGAGTTAAAGTAGAGACTGTGTTTGTGTGTAGCATCTTGGCTGCAGCCTTCTCAGTTTCTTCAAAGAATTTTTTAGATTTGGAAATTCCTGATACAGTCCTGTGGTCCCAGGCATATTCTGCTTTGCAAATTAATTTGAATGGGCGAATTAAGGACATGTCTTCCAATGAACGATTTACGATGTTGAAGGAATTGGATTCTGTTGATGCATTGGTGAAGAAGGTGTCTCCCATGATCCAAGATGGGTTGGAACTCACTGAGGAGGAGGCAATTCAGAATTCCATTTCAGAGCTGAAAAAGGCGTCCAAGGAACTTTCTCGGGGACTAGATTTTCTTGCAAAGGAAGTGGATGGATTTTTTAAAATAGTTTTAACCGGTCGTGATGCTTTGCTTTGTAATTTGAGAGGCAATGCTAATGTTACTGACCCTATGGTAGGGCATAATGTAGAAGAGCAAGCTGTGAAATGATATGTTGAGTTAATTGTTCATCTATATACAAATACTTTGGGAGTAAGATGTTTTCTTATCGATAATATATTGCATATCATACTTTGTTCTGTGTGCTGTGGTGTATATTACAGTGCTTTATTATTGCTATGTACAAGTGTAACTGTACTCCGTAATGTTGTCAAATATACCAAGGTTCTCTGTTATGCTTGTTGCTGTAATGAATCTGTTTATGTCAATAATTATATAGCTATTTGCTCTTTAGATTGTCTCAACGTTTTCAATAGTGTTTATATACACTGACATGTTTCTTTGTTGATCATATCGGTATCGAAATTCGATGATGAAGTATCTTGAGTCTGAGTTTCTTCTCACTGGTAATCAACAGATGCACGATTATCCTTCTTGGGTCTACTTATACTTTCGGTGCAAGAAGTTTGATATTTACTAAGACGAGTTAAGCAAACACATTTTTGGCATGTTAATTGCATCTGGTTGGATGTCCTGTTTCTTCATGAAACGTACATGTCTATGTCCTTGTGTTTGGCCTAACTTTGTTAGTTTGCATTTACTAGATGTTCATGTTCTGGTCTCAACTTTTTGATGCTGTAAGAAGGAAGTTTCTTCTCTTGAATTGAAAATTTCACGTGGTAAGCACCTTTAAGTCCCCCTTTTAGTGTCTGACCACATGTTTCTTTATAGTTTTGTGCTATACAGAATCTGTATGTTGGACGCAATAATATAGCTTTATGAGTTATGGAGTTCACCTTTGCTTGTGAAGGAAGAAGTATAATTCCTAGCTTTTTTCAGGTTTTGGTGCTTGAACTTGACCATTCTTATGTCCCATACCCATGCATCTGTGGCCAACATCTGATAGATAGTGGGATGCTAGTGGAACGATGAATAGAGTTTTTTTTTTTTTTTTGTCTGGTTTCATGTACCACTTGAGTTGATTGAGAATCTAACCTAAAATTGGTGCGGTTTTTGCTCAACTTATGAGGCTTGAATGGATGGATTCAATTCAAGCTATTAGTTCAAACTTACTTCAATAACATTTCACAAGCAAAGGGTATTCATTGGGCCATGTTTCATAATAATATGGCAGATTCATGTTGAGCAGTGTCGCAATGTTTTCTTGAATGTTTGCTTAATGATTGTATGAGACTACCAATTCAAGAAGCTATTAAGTTTGATTTGCCATAGGAAGAGTACACTTCACCTAAAATTTTTAGTGAGCCTATCGGCTTTGAATTGTTAATTTAAAAAATGATCGAAGAAAATATTTATTATGAAATTAGACTCTTAAATAAAAAATCAATTCGTTTATTTTAGTTTATAAAATTGATATATTAATTAATAAATTGATTAACTTGTAACAACAAAAATTATTAAACTAAATCGAATAGAAAAGTTAATAATCAAATAAAAAAATTGATCGGTTTAAATTTTTTACTTTTTACAGTTAAATTGGCTGAGTCAGTTCGGTTTTTAAAATATCAATTATAATAATAAACATTGTTTCGGTTGATTATTTTAAATTAAGTTTAATTTGAAATTTGTTTAATTTAAATCAATTAAACATAACTATCAAGTTGGCGTTGGCGTATAAGAAACAAAAGTCAATGCAAGTGCTTAAGACATAAAACTATAACTGTCTGTTTGATTAGCGTCTCCTTGTTGGACGACCCAAGTCCACACGCGTTGGTCCCCGCTGATTAGTCCCCGCTCATTACATCATTCATCAACCAACAAGATCATTGTCCTTATGAGCGGCCGTGTTGACTTGAAAATCCCATTTTAGCTATTGTTTTTTTTTTGTTAAAAAATAAATAATTAAAACTCTTTTAAATTGGTAGCCGAAATGATTAAAATATTTAATCAGTTTGACCGTTTTAATTATGAAAACTTTGAATTTTTTAATTTCTCAATTTGATTTTTAATTTTTCGATTTGATTTTATTTCAGTAGATTATCATTATCACACTCAATCTGAATTCAGCATCGAAGTAAAGTTTCGGAAGGCCTAATAATACTCATCCTTATCCCTATAAAATAGAGAGACTATTTCTGATAGACCCACATACGAATGTGAGAATAAATAGATCAATTTTTGCAAATTAATAATTTCGTATAAACTAAAATAAATTAACTAATTTTATTTAATAATTTTTAATTAAACTTCAAATTTTTCGAAGGTAATAATCTCTTTTAATTATATTTTAAATTCTTTAATTTTATTTATTTTTTAGCTAGTTTTATGACAGTCTAATATCGATTGAACTTTTTAAACTTTAAACATCTTGTTTTATCAGTTTAATTTTTGATCTAATTTTTTAAAAATTAAATAAAACCTAATAAATAACAATTATCTCATCTATAAATCCCTTTTTTATGATTTAGCTAAGTAAATTGGAATTTGAAATGAAACCAATTTGACTACAAAATTCCCCGTCACTGTAAAACATATCCTCTAAAGTCTAAACGGGCGGCTCACGTTGTGGAATATTGAATGAATAGTCAATATAATTATAATAACAATTTTGAGCCAAAAAAATAAAAAGTTAAATTAAAGTAAAAAAACCTTTATTTCTTAAAAATTAAGAAATCAGATCTTTTATATTAGTTACAGTATTCCTATCACATTTTATTAAATCTTATTTATATTTTTACGTAAATTCAACGTAAATTTATAAATAAAATTTAATAGAAATTGCGAAATTTAACAGAACACAGTTCAAAAAGAATAATCGGAGCAAATTGGTAAAGAGTCACGAGACAGTTGGCCGGAACTTTCAGTTCAAAAGTGTGCGTTATAAGAAATGTCAAATTGCTTTACACCTACCGACACGCGCGCGCCTCAAATTTAGTCTCTTAACTTCTCTTTACCTCTCTCTCTCTCGCACTCAATTCGGGATCATCTCAAGCCGTGGATCCGAATTTTTAAGACTCGGGTTCGGATCCAAACATGTCAACCGACTCCAGCTTCGGCGCTGGCGACCATAACATCAGAGGCATGCCCACTCACGGCGGTCGTTACGTACGGTACAACGTCTACGGCAACCTCTTCGAAGTCTCCAGAAAGTACGTGCCTCCTATTCGTCCCGTTGGTCGAGGAGCGTACGGCATCGTTTGGTAGTGTTTTCTTTTCTTTAGCGAGCAGTAACTGCTCAGCTCTTTTTTCATGCTTTGTGGTTTTTTGCCGAATTTTCTTGATCTTGATCCAAGCTTGTTCACGGTGTTATATGAGCTTTCGTTCGACTCTGATTCTGTGTGTGTGTGTGTGTGTTTGGTCTGTTTAATTTTCCTTTTTCTTGAAGAGAATGAAATTCTGTAGCCCCTTGAGTAAGTCATTTTGATCTTAGTTACTTCGATCGTGCATGTTCATGTCATCGTTTTTGAGGAAATTGAAACTCAACCATTTGTCTGGTGATAATTTTCATTCTGTTCCAGAAAAAAGGATTTGAGCAAAATTTTTCCTATAGTGTTGTTGAGAGTTCAAGTAGCTATTTAGGTGATGGAGGATGTAGAGTTGCATGTTCCATGCATTTTACTGAATATCTGATCTTATCAACAGTGTGAATGAATATATAATTTCTGGTTTCCTTCAGCGCCGCAGTGAATTCTGAGACTCGTGAGGAAGTCGCCATTAAGAAGATTGGTAATGCCTTTGACAACCGTATTGATGCCAAAAGGACTTTGAGAGAGATTAAACTTCTTCGCCACATGGATCATGAGAATGTAAGCTCCTTTGTTTTGTCGATTATCTTGATAGTAGTTCTCTCTGCCCATAGCTGAAGTATCATTGATTTTTAAATAAGATCAAACTTAGCATTTGTAATTTGTCAAAAAGTTTCTGATTAGTAATTTGAATTTGATTGTAGAGTAGTTGGCAATTAACTTTCTGTAACTGTTACTTCGTTTTTGGTTGATAAAATTGTGGTTTTCTTATTGATCTTTTCCATGATTGCAGGTTATTGCTATCAAAGACATCATACGACCTCCCCAGAAGGAGAATTTCAATGATGTCTATATTGTTTCTGAATTAATGGATACTGATCTTCATCAAATAATAAAGTCTAACCAATCATTGACAGATGATCATTGTCGGGTTGGCTCCATTGTCTTCACTTTAAATTTGTTACAATACTCTACCTATATTGGGGAATTCATTTAGTTTACTCATTCCTACGTTGCCGATAGTCTAGGCGTTACTTTTGGAATTTTAGCTCTAGATTATTGTGTGCTGCAAGTTCCAGTATCCAAGAGAAAGCTACAATAATTGTTTTTTCTTTCAGCGACACTTTACTTTTCCGCAATTTTCAATACAAAGCCTTTACCTGCTGACTTTTTGATATTCTGTACAATCCTTGGTTTTGTTGTGTTAGTATTTCAGAGGGGCAATACAGAACGTAGTTTGATCAGAGAATGGGAAAGATATCGGGTTCTTGATAAGAATGCCATGATTTATGACATAATATGTGTGGATTTCTCATCCCTTCTCAACATTTGTAATATGGCAAACTGTTCCTGATAAACCTACCATAAGCATATGAAAAAAGTCACGTATTTCAGCCATTTAGATGTTTGCACTTTCAATGATGTGTATTGTGTTGCTTATTTTGCAGTATTTTCTGTACCAATTGTTGCGAGGGCTCAAATATGTACACTCAGCCAATATTCTGCATCGTGATTTAAAGCCCAGCAATTTGCTTCTGAATGCTAATTGTGACCTGAAGATTGCAGACTTTGGCCTTGCAAGGACAACATCTGAGACAGATTTTATGACTGAGTATGTTGTTACTCGTTGGTACCGGGCGCCAGAATTACTCCTCAATTGTTCAGAATACACTGCAGCAATCGATATATGGTCAGTGGGTTGCATACTTGGTGAAATCATGACAAGACAACCTTTATTTCCTGGAAAAGATTATGTTCAACAGCTGAGACTTGTCACTGAGGTATTTTTGGTTATTCAGCAAATATGCTATGAGCTTAAATTATGGCTATCCTATTCCTATGGCTGGTCACAAACTATTTGTTCTCTTCATATCTCATAGATGTGATTCTGGTTTTATTTTTTTGTGACTATTTGGCTGGAAACACATGACTATGAACTCTGGATATGGGAATTGGGTTATAGCATTGATATCTGAATTGCACGTCCCTCAATATGTTGCAGTTATATTTGGATTTGTGTACTCTGATTCCAGTGCACGATGCTACTGTTTTCACACATGCCTCAAAGTTCTATCACAATTAAAGTTGAAATGTAAATGACTCTTGTCTCCCCATGGGGATCAGTTTGTATATGACTTCTTACACATTGTTCACTTGCTTTTAATAGCTCATAGGTTCGCCAGATGATTCCAGCTTAGGATTCCTACGAAGCGATAATGCTAGAAAATATGTTAGGCAGCTTCCGCAATACCCAAGACAAAAGTTTGCTGCTAGGTTTCCTAATATTTCTTCTGGCGCTGTTGATTTGTTAGAGAAGATGCTGGTCTTTGATCCGAACAGGCGAATTACAGGTAAATTGAAATAGTACTGGATATCTGTGACTAGTTGATGACAAGGCATAGTGGTTGTTAGTTGCTAATTCACAATTGCAGAAGTGGTGGCAGAAAATTTTATTTAAAGATTTATACAGGATTGAATAATGTATTAATAAGTACTAAATGTAAAATGTTGGTTCATACTACATTGAAGCTAGATATATGTAGTAGAATTTTCAGCTCTAGCGGTTCTAAATTTTTTTGGTTCCGATGGTTGTTAAATAAGCTTTTCTTTTTGCGAACCAGTAACACATTTATCCCTGATCTGTTTGCAGTTGACGGGGCACTTTGTCATCCATACTTGGCACCCCTTCATGATATTAACGAGGAGCCTGTTTGTCCCAGTCCATTCAGCTTTGATTTTGAACAACCATCATTTACAGAAGAAAACATCAAGGAACTTATATGGAGGGAATCTGTAAAATTCAATCCAGATCCTTGAGAATCATCTTGTATTTTGTGATTTACGCTTAGGAATGTACTCCATGATTCCAATTTGCAGTTTCATTATATAAAATCAGTCAGATGCTTCTAGAAATCTGAGAAACAAAACGATCGAACAGCATACTAATAGGTGGGTCGACGGGAAAGTTGCGTTCAAAAGTGATATAAGATGCTTTTTAATCTATAGAAGTGCTTGACTTAGCGTAGTCAGCCTTATGCTCAGGTAACATTGTCAGCGGGAAAAAATACTAGTTCTTCCATTCATCGGTCACTTGAGGATTGCTCAGGATATCTGTGCCATCCTGGAGTTGGCTAAGCTACGAGACCTGACCTGATCCTATTTTATCAGTTGTTCTCAGATTCTGGAAAGATATCTAGTTTATGAAGAATCTCTTTTGATTTACCAGGCGACCACAGCTCTTTAACATTGACGTGGTAAAGCTAAAATCTGTAAATATTGCTTCTGATGCATTGTCTTGTGATTAGTCTACTAATTTTAAGTGGAGATGATGCATTTGGGCTAATAATGAAAGTTTATAGTAAGTGTTACAACACAAACTCGTTGGTTATACAAGTGAATTCTTTCTGTAAGAGCACTTTTGGAGCTTCACCGATTCAATTGGCAAATCTTCAGTAGGAAAATCACAGGCTGTAATTTTCGCTGGACCTTGATCAGGCAACAAATCACATGCTCGAGGACTAACCACGCTCGTTATCCCTTCAACATCAGTGCAAGTCCAAGGTACCTTCTTTGCCTTAGCAGCCATTCCAATTGTGACATTAGATATGCATATTTCCTTAAAAGGGTCACCTGAAATTCCCTCCAATCTAGCAGCTATACTCACATTCTCTGCAACCATGTCCCTGTAATTGATCCCCTGAATCACAGGCAATGCATTTGGATCGTAGTTTTTATCTGCGTGAGAGCCATAGTTTCCGGTCATCCAAAATGCCCATTTCATGGTGTGCATGCTCATTCTTCTCACGTATATATCCTTCACATAACCTCCTCTCCCTACGGCTGTTTTGATCCTGACACCTGATTCTGTGTGAATTGCTGTGATGTCCTCTGCTCTCACGTCCTCGATGCCTCCAGACATTTCGCTTCCTAACGCAATTGTAGCGCTTGTTGGAGAGACGCATGTGAGTCGTCTGATTATGAGTTGTTTTGTGGGCATCCCAAATGCTATTCCATACTCGTCCCAACCACTCTTCACGGCCACACAATCGTCTCCTGATTCTATGTAGCAGTCTTCGATTTTGACGTTGGTGCAAGAATCTGAACAGAAAATTTTAAGAAACTTCTACTATTGTTAAAGATTATTTGATTTGAGGATGTAAGATCAGCAGAAACAGACCTGGGTTAATCCCATCAGTGTTTGGAGATTTGATAGGGGCGATTATGGTAATCCCTTGCACAAGAATATTACTGCATGGACACAATCTTGTATGACTTTGTTATCTTAAATCTTCAAAGGAACCAAAACAGAGAAACTGAGGATACCTGCTGTAAACAGGATGGACATTCCAATTAGGGGAATTGAGAAGCGTGAGACTGGAGATTTGGAGATTATCAGAGTACATGAGCTCGATCAGATATGGTCTAGTGTACTTGAGCTTGCCCTTGTGGAAATTCTGCCACCAGAATTCACCCTGACCATCAATTGTGCCATTGTCACCTGACATGAAACCATCACAAAATGACCTTAAACCTTCACAAATTACCCTCAAATCTTGGCGAGTTTGATCAAATACCTGTGATTATCACATCAGTCAGGTTGCTTCCAAATATGAGACTTGCGTACCTTCCAGCCGGCGCATCCCTCCCTCTCCCATAGGATGGCAACGGTTTCATCACCGGCCACTCGTTAAGGTCCTATGTCAGTTTAAAGAACTCAGCTTTGATCACTACCATTGTTGATTTATAGCAAAACAGTTGACAAACCTGAGAGGCAAGAAGAACAGCATCCTTGTCGAGGTAGAGGGTGAAGTGACTTGTGAGGCTAAAGCTACCAGTCAGCCATTTTCCTGCAGGAACAATGAGTTGAGACCCTCCATCATTAGCAAACTGACTCAGATTATTGATTGCTTCCTGAAACGCCTTAGTGTTTGATGTTTTTCCATCACCAACCCCTCCAAAATCTGTTATGGATGCACTGTGAGCTCTGCAGTTTATGCCATTGTACTCAAACGAGTCAGAAACCATTCCTTTTCTGCTCTCAGCTCCTCTCAAGTTCGTTAATGCAATCACAAGACCTAGTACTGCAATTATCTTCATCACCTGCTGGCTCATAAAGCAAAAAAGAAACATAAAATTGTTAATATCAGTTGCAGAATGTTTGTATCACTGAATTCATGCACTTTCAAATCTTAAGGAAGCTTGAATTCCTGAAGTTGCTTTACTTGAATTCTCATGGACTCCATTGTTGGAAAATGGCAAGAGTGGAAGATATGGTCTGAGTTAAGAGAAGGACAGGGTATTTATAGAGAGAAAAGACTCAGACAGACTACTGTGTCTCCTTTGTGAAAGCAAAGTAACGCTTTACGTGAATGTATAGTTGATCGTATTGGCATCATCATCACTATCAAAAACAACCCATCCGAATTTTACTCTCTTGGATTGGCAAGTATACTGTCAAATCGAATGTATTGTTACAAGAAATTTCTTACAAGAACTTTAAGTTTTCTCATGTTTTCAGCTAGTTAGCTGAAACTTTTGATGTGATCTTAGTGGCGAAAAACACTCTTTATCTTCGTCGTCATTTCCATTAACTAGTGGTGTCCTTTAGTCTCACGAGCAGAATATTCAATAGTACCAGAGAGATTTGAGGCTTGTGAGTGTATTTTGGCAGAGAGCAGTAGGTGAGCAGTAGTTGATTGATGTGTTTTGACAGAACAGGTTCTGGTATGGAGCAGTTAGTGGGGTCCTATTCAACATCCACACTTTATTGGCATTTGGAAATAGCATCATTCGTATTTGAGTATTTGAAGCTCGTGACCATCACACTGCAGTGATTGCACCGCCCCACAAGAGGCCAAGCACTTCACGGGTGGCATGCGATTCTTATTTTATTAAATCTCCTTTAATATGGCAATGAATTTTAATGAAACATAATAAAAATATTATAATTGGTACAAAAAATCTAATCTCAAATTAAATAAACCGCTCACTCAATATGTTAAAATTTATTTAATATATAGTTAAAAAATAGTTATTAATGATTAAAATCTAAAGTATTTTTAATGATTAAAATTTTAAAATAGTAATTATTTTATATAGCACATCATTTGTGTATTTAAAAGAACGTTATTTGTGATGATTGTCCAATACTACTAAAAATGTATCCTAGTCAAGAGTAATAAAATTGGTAGTGATTTGATATAATATAAATTATACATAGAAAGTTGAACGATTGATATAAAATAAAGATAGAGATGAATTGATAATAACAAAGAATAATTATTAAATTGAATCAAATTATATTGAGGATTTGATTTTTAGATAAATTATTAAATTGAATTAAAAAATATAAGTCCAATCTAATTGAATTTAAATGTAATTGTTCTTTTGTGATAATAAGAACAACTTATTATCACAAAACGGAGAGTTTGTGCCACTTTTGAGTTTTACCAAATAGATGATTCCAAGGCCAACTAAACTAAGATCGAATCTTCTATTCTAATTTTATATAAATGCGTTGATAAAATTTAATAGAATATGATTAAAAAAGAATAATTGAAACGTAGAATTTGAAGTAAATTATGTCATAGTTTTTGTTGGAAATGCCGATATCTGCCGTTGATCTGGGCCATTAAAAGGCTTCTTATGATCAATCAATCCAAGTGGATCACACGTGCTTCGAATTTTTAGGAACTATCATTTGTTCAGGTTCTGAAGGAACAAGCTAACAAGTCATGCACACAAGATCATATAGCCTCTTCAAAACATAATAATAAAAAGTGAATTTTCAAATATAAACTAATTAAACACCACTAATATAATAATTTTACTCAATTTTTAAATTTGACTTGAACTAATTAAATTTAATATAAATTAATAATTTAAAATAATTATAATATTTTATTAATTTAAACTACATTTAATTAGCCTAATTTGAATATAAGAGATGTGTTGAATGGTCATGTAAATAGTACTTGATGTCTATACTACGTATTTTTTATTGTTATTTTTTAAGCTAAGTATAAGAAAATATTTTTTAAAATTAAAAATTATTTTTTCAAAAATTTTGAAGATCATTTTTAAAAGTTTCTTAAATTATAAAATAAGTCTATATCTTTTACCCTTAAATTATTATTTTTTCCGAATTTGACTCCGATAAATTTACTTAAATCAAATTTATGACCTGAATTTAGATGGTTTGCTTTCTTAAATCACATGAAATCCTCTAATCTTATTTTATTAAATCTTATATATATATTTATGTGGAGTCTACGCAAATGTATGGATGAGATTTAATAGAACATGATAGGAATATTATAACTGAAAATAGAGACTCTGTTCCCTTCTTAAATAACTTATTATGAAAATATATTTTGTGAACTATTATATATTAAAAGAATAGTGATCTTTTTTTTTTTACAATCTTTGGCACGAAACGGTCGACAGAAGCAGTAGGATTGCCCAAAATATTTGCCACGAGTTCACATGTATATTCTTTTTCGTTATTATTAACACTTAGTTGAAATCTCGTTCAAGTACAAGATTTAAAGAAGTCCGATAATGCTCAATTTTATCCCTACTTAATAAAGAATTATCGTAGAAGCATGAGATTTTTAAAAATCCGATGATGTTCAATTTTATTCCTAATTAATAGAGAGAGAGTACGAGTTCACGTGTACATTCACGAGAGGAAAACCGACAAAATGCAAAGCTAAGTGGGGTTTCCTTTTGTTTATAAGTTTGAATCAACTTGGCTTTTCCGCAACTTTTTGATAGATATAAGGTCTTGAAAATTCCAAATGTCCTTTTCTCTCTTTAAGTGCACTTCACATGACAAAAGTCACAAAACCCCATTCTTTCGTATGTGGTCGGAAGTTGGCTGTTGAACTGAACACACTTTTGAATCATTTCAACACTTGCACGCCACTCATCTTCCCATTCTTACATGTCTTGGCATTGCACTTTTCCTAAAATCAGATAAACCATGACGAGGTCATATCAAGTCTTAGGAAATCCCTTTCAATTTACGTAGTAACCTATGTCAAAATAGGATCTTCTTCTTGTTTCTTTTCCCAATGGGCTTCGTTTGATGGTCACATTGCAAAACTGATCGAGCCCAATAATCAGATAAGTCCTAATTCCCACTTCTTAGATTAGCCTTCTCAGGTTGAAACTTGTCCTTTTTTTGTCAATACCCTTCTCGCCAGGGTTGAACTCTGTAGAAACAAAAGGCCTTACCTAAGGATTCTTTCGAGTAGAAATAAAGAATAGAGTAAAAGAGAGAGATTATTCAAATTCTTCCCGTAGGCCGTTTTAAGAAAGATCGTCTAGAAAACACGTTGTTTTGAATACCTTGAATAGAAAAAATCTAGCATACATGCTACATGTCCTTTTTTTTTCCCACTCCGGTCTTATATAGGGATGACACTCAAGCTCGATTCAGCCAAAGCTATTGAGTAAGGTTTGAATTGATCAGGCCTTAAATTTGAGCTGTCCAATTAGGCCCAAGGCTCGACAGCTAAACCTAATTGAAAATTATTTTTTGAAGAAACACTAAGTTGAGTCGAACCTGGCTAGGTTCAACCCATTGCTACCTTAGCCTTGTAATTAGATGTTTTTCCATATTTTAGGAAGGAGCCGAACCAAATAAAAGTTTCTTTTTTTGGTTTTTGTGTAAGTAGCGCCTAACTAACTGAAAAAGACGTATATTTCCCGCTCATTCATGTGAGAGTCATAAAGAAGTGAGGTGTGGTTGTAAAGATAACAGATTCTCTGTTTCGATTATGATATTCTTATCATCAATGGCAGTAGCACGGAGTGGCAAGGGAGCTACTGCTACCCTTGCTCTGGCCTCTTACATGCTTGAACGCATGTTTCGTCTTTTTGCCAGCCATTCTCTTTTCTCTCACTCACTGTGAAGTCCAGCCACTCCCTTTTGGCAAGGGGGCTACCGTCACCCTTGCTCTGGCCTCTTCCATGCTTGAACACATGCTTCGTCTCTTTTCTAGCCACTCCCTCCTCTCTCACTCACTGCGAAGTCCAGCCACTCTCTCCTTCCCTCCTAAAAATTAGCCGAACTTTGCCACTATTTATCATATTCTATTAAATTTCATCTATACATTTATGTAAGATTTATATAAATATATAGAAGAGATTTAATAAAATAAGATTGAAACATCTTAATCTAACAGATATTTCACATGTTTTTTTTTAAACGTAGGAACCTGCAGTTGTTATCCTTTAGATATATACTGAGTAAATTTTTGAATTGATGCAATAGCTTACAAATCACACCAATCGGGTATTCCGCACTAGGCAAGTCTTATATAACAAGCTCAATCGAGAAAGTGTAAGTAGAAAAATTCGAACACAAGACCTTTTAACCTCATATCTCCTACTCCGCTAACTCAATCATTCCTAGGGGCAATATTTCACGTGAGTTGTAAGTCATATCAAATCTTCTGTTCCAGTTACTCTTTTCCAACTTTGTTCTATTAAATCTCATATATATATTTATGTAAAGGTTATATAAAAAAATGGATAAAATTTAATAAAATATGACGAGAATACACATTCAGAACAGAAAATCTTCCGTTTGTAAGTAACTTGAAGTGAAGTGAAATGAAACGTTCCATCACCGTGGAAGTTAGTGAAAGGACTCGTAGCCAACAACATGATGAGAAAACAACTTTGGTCTACTGGATCCAACAATAATTCATGGCCAATTATTAAAGAAATTGTTCTATAATTATTAACTGCGTATGATATTTCGGTTCGATAAGTAGTATTGAAGTTTGTGAACCGTAATTAAGAAGGTATTAGATGATCTTCTGTTGGAGTTGACTCATTTTTATTATATTCTATTAAATATCTTCTTTATATTTATGTAAAATTCATACGAATATATGAATATAATTAAGTGGCACATGATTAGAATACTCTAATAGAAACAGGTGCTCTAATTCTCGTAAGATACAGTAATGCAAAGGATTTATATCATTTTCTAAAGCCAACGTCACAAGGCTATTCACTTCGTAAAGGTTAAGAAGGGTTATTAATGTAT
>JAOQMS010000004.1:2503147-2527371 GCA_027563885.1 Erythroxylum longipes | reverse complement strand
TTATTTACTAAATTTATTTTATTTATATTTTCTTATTTTAATTCAATATTTTCTTATTTATAATTTTAAATTTATATAACTAATAATTACTAAATTTATTTTATTTATATTTTCTTATTTTAAGTTAACATTTTATTATTTATAAATTTAAATTTATATGATTAATAATATATTTTAATGAAATATTTTATTGACTAAATTAATTTTATTTATATTTTTCTTATTTTAATCTAATATTTTACTATTTATATTTTTAAATTTATATGACTAATAATATATTTTTTAATTATTTACAATAGTTTATTAAATTAATGGACTTTTTAGTCATTTATTTTTTTTTTCAGCAACCACAACCGCACTTACTTAACACTTATTTTCACGTTCAACAGTTACTAAAATAACAATTTCAAGTACATAAGTATTTATTAAGAATAAGCACTTATTATTTCAGCAGGTTATCAACTGTCACCGTTTCCCCAAACTAAACCTTAATACTAATTGAACTTTTTAAACTTTAAATTTCATATTTTATCGATTTAATTATTAAAACGTTGGGTAAAATTGTTTAGATAGAAATAAAATTATTCACTTTTTTTAATTAGAGGGTTTTTCTCTACTTCTTCAAAGAGTTACGGAGATCTAATTCAAACTTAAAAAATATTTTCAGACCGAAATCATTGCCAATTCTAATGCCGTAAATTAAACTTTAAGCGCAATAAACGGCGAGGATGAGGGTCCAAGCACCTGCGAAGAGATAACATCGGCGAGGATGAGGGTCCAAGCACCTGCGAAGAGACAACATCGGCAACTGGACACGCACGACCACACGTTAAACACACGACCCACACAAACTACGGACTCCGACACACGAGTCTGCTGCCCGAATCCACCACCTTGGATTTTCCAACTCTTCAACCTCAGCTAATGGCTACCCTTTTTTTCTTTTTTGGGGAAATTTTAAGAACATTCTAATTGCATCATAAAAATTCCATAACAGTAACATTCAGAGGTGTCATGAGCAAATGCAATGAAAGTGATGGGCATCATCAGCATGTATAGTTGCATGAAGCATGAAGCAAGCATGCAGCATGCAGCATAGCTTGGAGCCTGCTGAGAAGTAAACACATCCACTGATTGCAAGTAAACAATGTCAAGTTGGTCCAGTCCCACCATTTGTTTCCACTTTGGCCTTGCAATCTCGATAGGAATAACTAAAATAAACTTCTGACTCTTGGATAGATACTGTTTTCAAATGAGCTAATGATGAGGTAGTTGCATACTAAGCCTCAAATCTCGTTGATTAAACTATAGTTCAAAAACATGGTACGGGACAAATATTTTTCAGTTTTTAATTTTTGGTTCGTTCTTAAAAATTTTTCAAAACTGAATTGAAATTTAAACTGATAAGGTAAAATGTTCAAGGTTTAAAAGGCTCAACCGGTATTAAATTATTATAAAATTATTTAAAGATTGAATAAAATTAAAAATTTTGAAAAATGATTAAAAAATTGTCTTTACTTATTAAAAAATTTAAAATTTAATGGAAAAAAGACATTTAAATGAAAACTAACGGGCTTATTTTAGTTTATAAAACTTAATTAATTTATAAAAATTAACTAATTAATTAATAAACAGATTAATTTTTAACAATAAAATTATTAAATTAAATCAAATCGAAAAGTTACTCAGTTCAAAGTTTTTAATATTAAATCAATCGAAATGGTTCAGATTTTATATCAAGAACTTCGTTACGTTGAAAATCTAAACATATGAATAAAAATATTAAAATGTATCCAATTAATTAAGTTAAAAGATTTAAGAAATATATTAAATTGGACCTAAAAATATATATGTTTGTCTCAAAATACTGTAGTTGGATCCATAACATGCCCCATGTTGTTACTTGGCGTCTTAAATAACTCTGTCCCTATTGTCAGGCTACCTATAAAATATTGCAATACATGTAACACTGTCTCTGTATATACATATAGGTTCATATCACCATCAAACCACACACAATTCCCCTGAATCCTAACGACTTGTGTAGCTTTCTCAAGCTGCTTCCGAGAGAAAGATCAAATGCAGCCAAATGTGGTTACACGATTGCCTCCTCAATCTCAGAACCAGACCAACGTGGCTCGAACAACGATCAAGCTGGTGCTTTGCATGGTCTTGCTGGGTTATCTGATTCTGTGGATCATGATGCCTACTAACACATATAAGCAGAAATGGTCACCTAACATCAGAGCAAAACTAAGTTCTACTTATTTTGAAACACAAGGTATGTTAACTTGTTCTGATCTTTTAAAGCTCTTCACATGGTGAACAAAACCAAATTTAACATGTATTAATCCTTCTTCCAGGAATGACATTACTGCTTTACACGTTTACCATTCTCTTTATATCTATCTTGGGCTGCATCTATCTCCACCTGGGAAACAAATCGATCAAGATTGAATCACAAAGGTGACTAACAATCTGAACTGGTTTTTGCATCTCATTTCTTTGTGATTACGGTTTCCAACTTCTGTACTCCCGGATTATGTAGATTATGTGAACTAATGAACTGAATGTCTGTTTTGTTTTAGGAACCGGTTGGTCAAATGGAAAAGGCCGACGCTCATAAAAGGACCTCTGGGGATTGTTTCAGGAATAGAAGTAGCTTTCCTGATAATGTTCATAGCACTACTGATTTGGTCTCTGTCAACTTACTTGCATGTCAGCCTTGCCACTGTAACACCACAATCAGCTGCAAAGAACGGACAGGAAGTGTAAGAACTTCACAGAACTTCTTTTAATGCAATATAGGGAATGTAACTAATAAACCTGTTGGTGGGTTTTTTTAATTTCAGATGGCAATCAAAATTGGACAAGGCGGCTTTAAGGCTAGGTCTTGTCGGAAACATATGCCTAACACTTCTCTTCTTCCCGGTGGCTAGAGGATCATCGGTGCTGCCACTATTCGGCCTAACCTCAGAAGCTAGCATTAAGTACCATATATGGCTAGGCCACTTGGTCTTGACCTTCTTTACTGCTCATGGTCTAGCTTACATTATCTATTGGGCTGTTACAAATCAGATCTCAGAGGTATGTTAAAAGATTGATTTTGAATATGCTTTGCCCTCCACAACCACCCTATTCATCAGCTCGTTTTCTTCTTTTTGTGAAAGTTTTGTGTCTATATACGATTAAAGTGTCTTTTGGAGGAGCTAGGTCCCTCAAGTCAACTATCTACAGTTCTTGTTGTAAAGTATCTCCTAAGCTTTGGGACCAGTTAAAGAGAAAAAGGAAAATGTATTGTTTTATTCGACGTCAACGTTGTTGAGGGCGGCTTTGTTTTGCTTTTGTCATTACGTGATCTTTTATATAACTTTTTAATGATGATCCATGAAGAAACCAATTTTATTTAATTTCTTTTGCTTTTTTTTCATAACAGTTTTTTTTGATGGCTAAAAACTTAATTTATTCGACCAATTCAATCATAAAAATCTTGAATCGATCAATTTTTTATTTTTTTTATTCGATTAAATTTAATAATTAAAACTAATCAATTATTAAGTAATTGTCAACTTTTATAAATTAATAAATTCTTATAAATCAATTAATTTTTATTTGATAATTTCTTTTTTAATAAAATTTCAAATTCTAGGTAAATACAGTCTCTTTCAATCATATTTCAAAATTTTTAATTTTATTTAATTTTTAATCAATTTTATAACAGTCTAATACCAATTAAATCTTTTAAACATTAAATATATTGTTTTATTAGTTTAACTTCCGGGTTTTTAAAACATTTTTTTGCTAAAATACATTTAACCTCCAGTATTTTATCCCTTGGCACGTTATGTCCTTTTTTATTTTAAAAATAGACTTATTATCTCATTTGACCATTAATCAAAGGAGCTTAAAATTCAAAAAGACTTTTTACCCCAATATTACGATGATATCATCACAGCTATACATGTTGTATTTTTTGGGACAAAAATATCCTTCTAGTCTTTTATTGATTGAAATATATTAAACTCCTATATTTTTTGCTTTTTTATTTCATTATGCCCTCAATTTCAAAAATAAAAATTATTTTAAGCATGAATTACATTTTGACCATTAATAAATAAAAAAGAAAAAATTATTAAAAATATCATTATTCTTACAATTGTAATTGTTAATTTAAAAAATTAAAAAAGAAAATTTATTTATGAAACAAAATTTTTAAAAAATGACATTTTCAATTTTTTTATTGTTTCTTTTATTGTAAAGTAACAGTGAGAAGGTAACTCACAAACAAAAATTTGTAATTTTTTTCATCAATTAACAGTTAGAACTTAAAATTATGAAAAAGTAGCACCTTCAATAAAATTTCTTTTTTTTTTAATTTTGTCTCAAAAATAAAATTTTCTTTTCAAAATTTTTTTCCATAAATTAACAGGCATGAAGTATAATTGTGAAGACAATGATATTTTTAGTAAAATTTACTTATTTATTTATTAATAATTAAAATGTAATTCATCCTTAAAATAATTTTTATTTTTGAAATAGAGGGATAATGAAATAGAGCAAAAAAATATAGGGGTTTAATATATTTTAGTCAATACAAGATTAAAGGGTACTTTTATCTAGAAAAATGCAACGTGTACAATTATGATACTATCGTAATATAGGGGTAAAAAAGTTTTTTTGAATTTTAAACTCCTTTAACTAATAGTTAAAGAGGAAAATAAGTTTATTTTTAAAATAGAGGAGGGCGTAACATGCCAAGAAATAAAATATTGGGGGTTAAATATATTTTAACTTTTTTTTTTTTGCCTTAATGAATTGACGGTGGGAAATATTCCTAAGGGTTGACTTTTTTAACCTAGATATTCACATGTTAGGCGGCATCAGATAAATACTTGACATATTATCTTGTTGATAAATTAGTCTTTGTTATTTAAAAACAAATAAATGGCATCTTATGGTAATTTATATTATAGGCTAATTCATTAATATTATTAAAAAAACAATTCAACTTAAATAACAAGTTATAATAATTTATAATATAAACCGATCATCTTAATAATTTATCCTTACCTCTTATTTCAAGTTAAAACTATTAATTGTTAAAGGCATGTTTATTTTTATTTTTATTTTTTAAATTTAGTAAAAATTAGTTTTTTGAATTTTTGATTTCTTTTTTCTTTTTTGTTTCTTTATTTTTCAAATTTTATAAAAACCACATAAAGTATTTTTGTTTTTTACTTTTATTACTATTAACTAAATATATATTATTTAATTATTTCATATATCAGTTATTAATAAGAATTATGAATAATTGAATTTAATATTATATTTATTTAATTAAAATTAATTAAAAATTAAAATATGCATAGTTTAATTGTATTTAAATTTTTAATTAAAATAAATTAATATAATATAATAAGTATAATATATAAATTTTAAATAAATGAATAATATATTCAAATTATTAATAAACTACTAACATTAATCTTTATTTAAGTCTATTTTTCGTTCTAATTACATTTATGATTTACCAAAGACATTTTGTCATATTCCGCCAACTCTTTTTAAAAAGGAGTGGATTTCCTAACATTGAGTTATTCATGATTCTAAAGAACTAATTAGATGCCATTTTCATGAATCATGCAATACTACAGATGAAGAAATGGGATAGAACTGGGATATCCAATGTAGCAGGAGAGATATCTCTGTTGGCAGGACTAGCAATTTGGGCTACAACACTCCCTCGTGTAAGGAGAAAGATGTTCGAGCTCTTCTTCTACACTCACCACCTCTACATTCTCTTCGTTTTGTTCTTCATCTTTCATGTTGGCACCAGTTATGCCTTTATGATGCTCCCTGGATTTTACCTCTTTATGATCGATCGTTATCTAAGGTTTCTTCAATCACGACAGTGTGTTCGTTTAGTTTCTGCCCGTGTTTTGCCCTGTGAGACCTTGGAACTCAACTTCTCTAAAAGCCGTGGTGAGATTAATCACTTAACATTCCGTTTCTTAAACCTCATTTGAGATCTTTTTTTTTCTGCAATGCTTTACTGTGTATCACCTGTTTTACTGACAGGTTTGAGGTATAGTTCAACTAGCATTATGTTCATAAACGTGCCTAGCATTTCCAAG
The DNA here is from genome assembly GCA_027563885.1 of Erythroxylum longipes. Taxonomy (NCBI): domain Eukaryota; kingdom Viridiplantae; phylum Streptophyta; class Magnoliopsida; order Malpighiales; family Erythroxylaceae; genus Erythroxylum; species Erythroxylum longipes. The sequence goes on along the minus strand of JAOQMS010000004.1, from coordinate 2,521,237 downwards.
CTGCAATGGCATCCATTCACGGTCACTTCAAATTGCAGCTTGGAACCTGAGAGAATGAGTGTTATGGTTAAAAGTGAAGGAAGTTGGTCTAAGAAGCTTTATCAGATGCTTTCATCGCCGATTGCCCTTGACCATCTCGAGGTCTCAGTTGAAGGACCTTATGGACCTGCTTCAACCCACTTCCTGAGGTCATTACCATTGTAGATTTGAAGCTATGTTCTTGCTTCTGTAAGTAAAATCACGAACTGATTGTGTGATTTCTATATAACTAGGCACGACAAGCTTGTGATGGTGAGTGGAGGCAGTGGAATTACTCCTTTCATGTCCATAATAAGAGAGCTCATCTTTGCAAGCACCACAAACGATATCAAGACTCCAGAAATACTTCTAATTTGCGCTTTCAAGAACTCCTCAGAACTTACAATGCTGGACCTTTTACTCCCAGTATCGGGAACTCAATCTTCCCTATCGAACCTGCAACTGAAGATTGAGGCTTTTGTTACAAGAGAGAAAGGACCCTTGAACGATAGCTCAAAACTCCTTCGAACTCTTTGGTTCAAGCCCAAGCCAACAGAAGCACCAATATCTGCCATTTTAGGCCCCAAGAACTGGCTTTGGCTTGGTGCAATCATATCTTCTTCTTACATCATTTTCCTAATCATAATTGGCCTAATTACCCGGTACTACATTTACCCCATTGATCAAGACTCCAGTGCAGACTTCTCGAGTGCTCTCAGAGTTATCCTAACAGTTTTAGTTATGTGCATAAGCATAGCCATCACTGCAAGTGCAGTTGTTCTCTGGAACAAGAAAAGAAGCATCAAGGAAGGTAATCAGATTCAGAACATAGAAGTTCCCACCCCAGTTGGATCACCAGGGTCGTATTTCATCAATGCTGATAGGGAAATGGAAAGTGTCCCACAGGAGTCTCTTATCCAATCTACTACTGTGCACTACGGTGAAAGACCTGATTTAAAAAGTAAGTAAAGCCATTCAATTTTGTTATTTTACATAAATTTACGTTCATATTAATTGATATTGCATTTATTATATACTATGTTTATTGTGAAAATGAGAGAAAATATAGAGATTTATCAAATTTAAAATTTTCCAAAAATTATACCAATAAATTTGTAATTATGTTTACTACATTTTAAAATAAAAAGTAAAATTTTAAATAAAAATTTTAAACAATTTTTAGTAATATAATACCAATATTAATTTCTTAATACTATCACTCACTTGATAATTTAATTTATTAATAATTATAATAATCTCAGTTTAACATATTTCATTATTAATATATCATAAATTGATTAAAATTTTCTGGCTTCACCCCTTTTTGATGGTTTCTTGTGCTTAAGCTTCGGTCAGAAATTGGAAATCCTTATTCAAAGACTCCATTTTAATGCAGAAATGTTGTTTGAGTGCAAAGGATCAAGTGTTGGAGTACTTGTTTCTGGTCCAAAGAAGATGAGACATGAGGCTGCAACAATTTGTTCATCTGGTTTGGCAGAGAATCTGCATTTTGAGTCCATTAGCTTCAGTTGGTGATTTACGCTATACCTGTCCAAGAAAGGGTTTCTGTCATTTTCTGCATAACACGGTTGATTCCCTTGTAGTAGTGTCGGTCTCTTGTAGTTGTATTTGTTTACCAAGAACTGTATCTGTATATATGGAAGTGTCAACGAACAATAAAAGGAAGCTGGTTTCTACTGAGTTTTTATCTCGAAAGCGATATCCATGCAAAGTAGCTCGTAGAAAGTGCGAAATTAGTCGAAGGTATTTCAATAACACAAAAGGTTTAAGATTTAAAAAATTTAATTGGCATTAAATTGTCGTAAAATTGTCTAAAGATTGAATAAAAGTAAAAAAATTAAAATATGATTAAAAGAGAATGTCCTTATTTGTAGACAAATTTGAAGTTTAATTAAAAAGGATATTGTTAAATAAAATTAATTAATTTATTTTAATTTATAAGAACTTATTAATTTACAAATATTCATAGATTAATTAATCAATTGATTGATTTTTAATAACAATAATTATTAAAACAAATCAAACCGAAAAGTTTGACAGTTTAAAGCTTTTACGATTAAATAATCTAAATCTTTAATCACTAGTTATTAGAACACTTCAATTTAACAAATAGCTCCTAGAAAATATGGAATTACAAATTAATATATTCGATTTAAGTGTTTGTTTCTAATATTGTAACCAGAACATGTAAGAAGTATTAAATCCTTTAAAGGCGTTAAAACTTTTTGACAATTTTAATTAAAATATCTTCAATTTCAACTAAAATTTAATAATATTTATATAATTTTAAGCACAGACTAAATTTTAATAAAATTCAATAGCTGATACTAAGTCCTTATTAATATATTTATTTTTACCAAACTTTGTAATAAAGTTTAATTTAATTAAAATGTCTTTTTTTTCAATTTAATCATTTTTGGATGATCTATTATATTTTAATATACTAGTAATAAGTATAACTTATTATTAAAAACAATATATATGATTTTATAAATTAAACTCTTCAGTTTGTATATAGTTATCCAGTTAAATTATTTATATTTATATTTATATATCAAATTAATATTTCAAAACATATTATGAATACTTAAGTATTATAAATTTTCAAGTGATTTGACTAGTTTTTTATGTGATATTCATATATCTCAACTATTAATCATACATAATATGATTCTAAATAAAGATTATATTTAATAAATACAATATTTGAATTTAATAATTAATTTTTGTATTGATATTTAAAATTCATGTTTGTTCCACTTTAATAAAGAACTTTTAAAATAATAAAATTGAAAATAATAATACATTGCTCTTAACTATTTTAGAGTAAAAAATATTATATTATTCACTTAATTTTCTTATAATTCATGTTATATTCATTAACTATTAACTCAGTTATTATTAATAAGCTATATGACATATCCTAAGATAAGATTATGCTATACTATGTTAACCAACCGTTTCATCACAAAAGTTTAAGCTGTTGTGTGAGGCTAACTTAATTGGTTTTATATATTTACTAACACTCTCCCTCACGTGAAATCAAACTTGCACAGACTCACTTTATCTTATGCTAAATAATAAGTGGGTGGTAGGATTTGAACTAACGACCACTTAATCACAGAGACTCTGATACAATATTAAGCAACCGTGTTACCATAACAACTTAAGCTTTATGTGAGGTCAACTCAATTGATTTTACATATCCACCGACATATTATATATGAAGTTAAGACATTAGGTCCCACCAATTTGTTCATCAGGTTTGACAGAGAAACCTGCACCTGAATCCATTAGCTTTCAGCTCTGCCCGTCCAAGAAAGGGGTTGTGTCATTTTACGTATAATACGGTTGATTCCCTTGTTTAGTGTCTCTTTGTATTTGTCTCCAAGAAATTGTATATGTAAACAGTATATCAAATATATATACTTTCATGTCAGAAACGATCTCCATGAATATCTCCTCCTGAACTGTCAAGTCACTCATCGGAAAGATCAGGCCATCGCTTGGAAACAAACAATGTGGTCGCCAAGTTCATCGTTTCCTCCGAATTTCCTGTAAAATAACCAAAGTGAACGTCAGGATAATGTGATTGATTACCTTGCACTGTCTTTTTGCATTTGTTTCTAAGAATTGTATATTTAATGTGGAAGTTTCAATTAAAAAATGTCAAATAAAACATAACAAAATAGTGAATAAAACTTGGTTTTAGTAAGTTTCTAGATCTTTATGCATTTCTACTCTTGAAACTGGCTCAGAGGGTAAAATTTGATACATCATGCATTGCGTTAAAAGTTAAGAGTAAGCATACGTATTATTGGATATCTCTAAATTTCGTATATCAGTATGATTTTTATTGGGTTGTTAATGTTGTTATTATGCATTATGATAAAAATACCTTATTAAATAATTTTTACTCAAAAATCAAGAGATTCACGTCTAACAATTTACTATAAATTCATGAATATTGTCGAAATATTAAGAGTGAGAGTAGTTTTATTATTTTTTTCATAAATGATCTTTCTATATAATTTATTCATTCCATCATATAATATTGAAATCTTATTTCTATTTTCTTTACAGTAATTATATATTAATTTCTCGATTATTTTTATATAGTATTTAACATACTTATTTTTTTGAAAGATAAAACAAAGTATGTTAAGTACTTAATGGCTACATGTTGAACAATTAAGATAAATAATGTATAATATCAAAATATAACAATTTATACGTGAAATATTTTAAAAATCTCAGTATTACAAACTTACTTATATAATTATTATTGTGTTAAACATATAAATAGTGACCCATGTAGAATTCTCGTGATAAATTAATTTAATGAACTTGTTTATAGTAATTGTTTATTTTATACCAAAAATATAGTATACTCTAGTTTTTGATTTATCAACATCTATTTATATTATAAAAATTATAATGTTATAATAATATATTTATCTCATAAACTAATCTATAGATAAAGATAAATCATAACTTTAAATAAAAAAATATTATATAAAGGCAACAAGACATAAACCAACAACTTTTATCATGAAATCATGCCTATACATGTCAAGTTGATCGTGTCCCACTACATTGTAATGTTCCCTTTGGCCAATGTAAACTTGTCAAAACACTCGCAGGAGACATGACCTCAACACTTCGAAAGTGGTCTATCCCCCAAGTTTTCGTATCCCACTTTGTGTTCGCCAGTCTCCTCCAAAATAACCTCTTACTGCTTGCATTTAGCTAATGAACAAGTACTTAGAAGCGGAAGATTCTTGCTAGGCCGCTAACTATTATTAAGCTAAGATTCTCTGATCACTAATACATAATTAGGGTTGCAGTAATACTAATAAGCATGCAAGCTATAATTTGTCCTCAACGTCAGGTAAGCCGTACAACATGACAAACCCTACAGGTTCTAGAGATTTTGTTGGAGAGTTTGTCCTCGTCGTCAGGCAAACCCTAAAACATGACAAACCATACAGGTTCTAGAAATTTTGTGGGAGTTTTGTCTCAATTCGGTAGGATTTTGCAACAGGTCACAATCCTTTATTTTCGATCTTTTTTCACTACAATAAAGTAATTTTAGATATAAAACATGTAATTTAGCTTGGATTTAAATTCAATACCTATATCCTCTAACTACACTTTTCCATACCTTTGAAAATGAGTGTGCTTAAAAGAATATAGGAAAAGCCATTATAATGAAAAGTGAGTATTCAATTTGGCTCAAGATCAAAATTTAAAATAAGTTATGTAAAATAACTTGTCATTTACTCCAATCATAACATTTGTAATTTGCTCAAACAGAAACAAATATACGGTTTTGTTTGAGTTAGTAATTTATAACAACAATAACAAGAATCTAATAAAAATTTTACTGAAACGTGAAGTCTGAGGATGTCTAGTAGTACGCAGTCTTACCTTTAACTAGTAAAGAGACTATTTTCAAATAATTCACAAGAAAGAAAAAGAAAAAGAAGTTGGTAATTTATTACTTTTAAAATTTCAAATTTTAAATTGTTCTAACTCATGAAGCATGATAGTACAAAAATTTGCATTTCAAATTTTTGATACTAAAATGCAGAATATATATGCAATTTAAAATTTTAACAATTTAATTTAAATTTATAATTGCTCTAACTGAAAAAATAAATTAATATTTCTTAAAGCAAATGAACATTTTCATTAAAGGCTTCATAAAGATTAATAAGATTAGAACTAAATTTAAAATGCAATTTATATAAATTAATCATTTGTTAGTTCATAAATATATGTAATAAAACTTAATTAAACAGACTAATTAATGAAAATAAGAGTGAAATTAATAAAAATTACACTCAAATTAAAGATGAAGTTTTAATATAATCATTATATCCAAGAGTTGTTTTCTATATTAGATATAATATAATTCAATAATTTTTATTATTTCTAATAAAAATATTCGTAGTAATCACTATCTTACACTAAATTAAATAATCTTTAACCGATTTAATATATTTAATATAGTTAGTATTACTTGAAAACAGTCTCTTGATATAGAAATAAGACTACATATTATTATATCTCTTAATATTACAATCTCCAATGTTGCACCCTCCCTTATTAAGTCTAATAAAAACACAATACCGGCGTGTAAAAGTGATAGTTAGATTAAACAAAACCCCAATATGCTTATAAGAAGTTATAGTCCTGGATAAATTTTCTATAAATAAGTTTAACTCCTGATGGAATATACCATTCAACACAAAATTCATCTATAAGTAATATACCAACATTACAACTCAATAAGCAAGCTATAGTTTGTCCTCATCGTCGGGCAAACCCTAAAACATGACAAATCCTACAGGTTCTGCAAATTTGATATGAGTTTGTCTCAGTTCAATAGGATTTTGCGATCAGGTCACAATCCCTTATTTTTCTTTCTTTGTAAAGCAATTTGAATTACATATGGAGGCAGGACTCGACTTTTTACTATAACATGTATTGAGCTTGGATTTAAATTCAAGACCTCTAAAGATTTTCACTCGTTAGTCTACACTTTTATGTATGTTTGAAAATGAGTGAACTTGAGGAATTTAAGAAAAGCCGTCATAATTAAAAGTGAATCTTCAATTAGACTCGAAATTAATACATATAAAATATAAATAATTTGTCATTTACTGGAACCAAAACGATTGTATAAGAGTTTGGTTCAATTTATAGTTTGCAATTTTTCAAAATTTATATTTTTATAAGATATGAAGTAAATCTTAAAAATTGATACTAAATTGTAGAATATATAATAAAATTTGATTTTAACAGTTTAGTTTGAATTTATAATTATTTGAATTAAAAAATTATATAGAGACTTAAAAATAAAAATATTTGAAACTAAAATTCAAATAAATATATTTAATTTAATAAAATATAGTACAAATTTGTAAAATCATACCTAAATTTAAGAGTTGTCACTTTTTTCACCTTATATATAATATGATTAGATAAATTTTATCTCTTGTAATAAAAAAGTTCACATTGTACAACCCTAAACCCTCCCTTAAAATTTAGTAGTACGTAACCTTACTCTTAATTGCCTCCTAAGGGTTGGTTGAGTTTGTGGAGTGAGAGGCATGAGGTCAAAAGGTCTTTTATTTAAATCCCCCTACCTACTCTCTCTCAATCAAGCCTGTAATATAGGGTTTATCTAGTGCGGAGTACCAGGTTGACGTGATTTGTAGGCTATTGCATCAATCCGAAGATTTACCCAATACGTATTTAAAGGATAGTAATTGTGGGTTCTTTTATTTCTAAAAAAAACCATACTCTTAACTAATAGAGAGACTATTTCCAAATAATATATAGCTTACCAATTACATGTAAAATACTACTTAGATTAACAAAACATCAACATGCTTATATGACATGACAGTCCTGAATATTTTTCATATAAATAAGTAGTTGGCTAATAATTCAGCACACCATTCATGTATACGAAATGAACAAGTGTTGCAATTCGGTAAGCAATATAGGTTGTCCTCATCGTCAGGCAAGCCTTACTATATGACAAACGTATAGGTTCTAGATAGATTTTGTATGAGTTTGTCTCGATTCAGTAGGATTTTTCAACAAGGTCACAATGCCTTCTTGTAAGTCGAGTTATATAGTAGAGATAGAAGTTGACCCCAATATCACTTTAAAGGATTTAGGTGAAGACATCATAATCGAAAGTGAGTCAGTTCGTTTTGTTTTGAGATCAAATTTGTTTGTCTTTTACTCCAACCAAAACCATCCTAGGGTTTGATTCGGGTTTTTATTTTTTATTTTTTATTTTTTAGTTTATATTTTTTAATTTTAAAATAGTATAAAATGAAAAATGATAGTAAAAAAGATGCTTTTTTTAAAAGTAAATTTTGGCATTTTACCAATTTAGTTTGATTTTATAATTACACAAAAAAACACAAAAACTAAAGTTAATATTGCCCAAAACTATTTGAAGTATTGGTTCTAACCAAATTACACTAAGGGATCAACAAAGAATTTAAAAATGTTATAATTTAAACTAAAAACCAAAATTAGCACTGAATTAATAAAATTACTATCATAATATTATTTTAAAAAAGAGGAGAAGGGAAAATTTTTGTAAATCCATATAAAAATATTATTAATTATTTATTTCTAGACTTACATTTTTTAAAATTTGAATCAAATTATTATTTGATTAGTCTGAATTTAAAGCATAATAAATAGTATTAGAACAATATTTTTCAATAACATGATATTAAGTTAGAATAACTAGACAAAAAGTGTTGGCAACTAGTTTGGTTTCATATAAAAGGCATAAACTATTTTAAATTATTGATTAGACCTTAATTAATAAGAATTCAAGAATGAGAGCGATTAGAAAATCCAATAAGAGAGATAAATATTACAACTTTATATAATACAGTGAATAAAAGAGCTAAAGACCTAATATATAAAACCAATTAAATTGGCCTCAGCTATTATGTGAGGTTAACTTAATTGGTTTTATATATTCACTAACAAAAGGGATTACTAATTAATTTTATAACTAATTATTTTTTAATTTGTGATTTTCTTTAGATTGAATTGAAGTTGTTATTGAATCCAAAAACAATAAAAATTATCACTAATTTAATTTTTATATAATATGATTACATATATGTAATATGATTTGATATTGAACTAATAAGCTCCTAACAACTATCTGTTGATTTAATTACCTCTAAATTTGATAATCTTAATATTTTAAAAACTGAATTGGTTCGACAGGTTTAACAGTGAAATCTTGAATCGATAAATTTTCGGTTTGATTTTCAACTTTTCGATTCGATTTAGTTTAATAATCTTTGTTGTTAAAAATCAAATAGTTTATTAATTAGTCAATCAGTTTTTGTAAACTAATTAATTTTTATAACTAAAATAAACTGATTAATTTTTATTTAACAGTGTCATTTTTCAATTAAACTTTAAGTTTTTCGATACGTAAAAATAATCTTCTTCAATCATTCTGTAAATTCTTTAATTTTATTCAATCTTTAATCGATTTTATGACGGCTGAGTAAAGATTAAACCTTTTAAATCTTAAATATCTTATTTTTCTAGTTTTTTTTTTGTCTTAGTTTGAAAACATTAGATAATCCTTAATTGGTTATGCAAGTCTGGTGGTATATTTAATAGATTTGAACATACAATAGCATACTACAATGCTCCCTACACTAGCCCTTTAAATAACTTACTATATGTCGAATAATAGCATAATACATACATCTAAAGTAATAATTAAATTGAAACAAAACACCAACATTTTAATATGACATCATGGTCTTGGATAAGCTTCCTATAAATAGGTTTAAATCCTAATGCCATTCAGCACATAATTCATCTGACTAGTGAAACTTCCTATAAACTGTCCTAGAGAGAAAATGATGAAGATGAAGGTAGTGAAAGATCAATTGCCTCCTCATCCTGGAAACCGAATTAATTATATGGTTCGGAAAATGATGAGGCTACTGGCTTTAATAGTGTTGCTTGGATATCTTATGATGGTGATAATGGTTCCCACTAACACATTTTCCCAAATATGGGTACTAACCATCGAGGAGAAGGCCAAGGCCACTTATTTTGGAATACAAGGTACGTACTGTAGTTGTGTTTTACTCTAAGCTACCTATTTTGTATCATTCTAGTTTCACTTTTAACTTTTCGATACTTTCAGGGACTACTATACTCATTTACACGTTTACCATTCTCTTTGTCGCTATCTTGGGGTGTTTTTATCTCCACCTTGCGAAAACATTCAACAAGGTTGGACAAAAAAGGTAAGTAGCAAGAGAATGTCAATAACATAATTATTAAATTCTTTAATTATCTCCTAAACCAAAAGCTATATACATAAAGAAAGTTTATAAATGCTTGTTTGCTGTGGATTCTAATGAACAGAACCGATGATGAAGACAAGATGAACAAACGGTTGGAGGGATGGAGAAGGCCGTTGATCGTAAAAGGGCCTTTAGGGATTGTTTCAGGCATAGAGATGGTGTTCTTGACAATGTTCATAACACTATTAATATGGTCTTTCTCAACTTATACACAGAACAGATTCATTACCATCACCCCAGAATCAGCCGAATCGGTTAATCCAGTGTAAGAACTTAACAAAACCTGCGTCGTCTTAAGAACATCTAATAGTAACTAAGAAGTTACTGTTTCGATTATAGGGTTTCCAAACAAGACCTTAAATGGCAAGTAGCAGCTTTAAGGTTTGGTTTTGTGGGAAACATATGTTTCTCAATTCTCTTCTTCCCAGTGACTAGAGCATCAACGGTTCTGCCACTATTTGGCTTAACCTCAGAGGGAAGCATCAAATACCATATGTGGTTAGGTAACTTGGTCATGATCTTCTTCACTGGTCATGGTATAGCTTACATTGGATTTTGGGCTGTTACGGACCAGATTTCAGAGGTAAACTAAGTTTGCTTCAGGTCATGTGATTTGTCACAACCAAAATGTCATCTCCTCCAAGTAATGAACATCAAAATGGCCGAGCTCATAATCACTACAAAACACAGTTCTTTTCACAACAAATCTACATGGGAACTTCTTGCTGGACATAAATGATCGACATTCTTAAATATATATTATTGACCAGAAGACTTTAATATCATTTATAAAAAGTCTCTCTCTACTAGTTACATTAAGGTTGTGTACTACTGGACCTCACTAAAACGTGAGGGTTCTACTCGGCAGTAGTGTTGTTATTGTATGAAAATAAAATCATATCTTCTTTTATTTAAGTAACTAAACAAAAGATAATTAAACCCATATAATTTTTTACTATAAAATACTTATTTTCATTTTGAAACTTATATTAATTAATTTTTATAAATAAAACTAAATTTATTGTATAACTTAAAGTTAATTATGAGATGAAAGATTTTATTAAATATGATCCCTTAATATATAGTTTTCTTTTCATAGTCTTATTTCTTTAATAACACTCAAAATCTTATATGATAATTTTTAATACTATAAAAATACTAAATTATGAACTTTCTAGATTAAAAAATTTAGATAACAATAAAATATATTTTAACTCACAATTTAAAGAAATTAATATATTTAAAATTTTTGATTTAAAATTATAAAGTAACTTTAATGGGATTATATTTCTTATTACGATTTTTTGTTTAAGTTAATTAAAAATTTTAAAATAGTATTTAAGTTGAATTATTAGTTCTTATTTTAATGTATTACTTAAATTTAGTCTTGTCAAATTGCACACTAACTCTTATTTAACTGAGGATACAGGTGCTGAAATGGGACAAAAGTGGCATATCAAACTTAGCAGGAGAGCTATCTCTGTTGGCTGGATTTGCAATATGGGCAACAGCACTTACTCGTATAAGGAGAAAGAAGTTCGAGGTGTTCTTTTACACTCACTACCTCTACATTCTCTTCGTCTTGTTCTTCATCTTCCATGTTGGCATCAGTTATTCCTATATTATGCTCCCTGGATTTTACCTCTTTATGGTCGATCGTTATTTAAGGTTTCTTCAATCAAGAAAACGTGTTCGTTTAGTTTCTGCTCGTATTTTGCCCTGTAAAACCTTGGAACTCAACTTCTCTAAAAGCCCTGGTGAGATTAATGACTTATGACTTAACATTCTGCTTCGTAAACTCATCATCTGAGATAATTCGTCTCTTACTCTATTGTTTTTCCTGATTTATTGGCAGATTTGAGGTATAATTCAACAAGCATTATGTTTATAAACGTGCCTAGCATTTCCAGGCTGCAATGGCATCCATTCACTGTCATTTCAAATTGCGACTTGGAACCTGAGAGATTGAGTGTTATGATTAAAAGTGAAGGAAGTTGGTCTCAGAAGCTATATAAGGATCTTTCGTTTCCGATTGCCATGGACCATCTCGAGGTCTCAGTTGAAGGGCCTTATGGACCTGCTTCAACCGACTTCCTGAGGTGTGTACCAATTTAGATTGGTACAATTGCAGTCAAAATATTTTAGTTAGGCCTTAAACTCTGATGTTCTTGACTCTGTAAGTAAAGTCACGCACTGACTGATGTTTCTGTACAATTAGGCATGACAAGCTTGTGATGGTGAGTGGAGGCAGTGGGATTACTCCTTTCATATCCATAATAAGGGAGCTCATCTTTGCAAGCAAGACAAACTATATCAAGATCCCAGAAGTGCTTCTAATTTGCGCATTCAGGAATTCTTCAGAACTTGCAATGCTTGAACTTTTACTCCCGATATCGGAAACTCAATGTTCCCTATCGATTCTGCAACTGAAGATTGACGCTTATGTTACAAGAGACAAAAAACCATTCAAGGATAGCTGGGAACTCCGAACTCTGTTGTTCAAGTCCCTACCAACTGAAGCACCAATCTCTGCCATTTTAGGCTCCAAGAACTGGCTTTGGCTTGTTGCAATCATATCTTCTTCTTTTATCATTTTTCTCACCATAATTGGACTTATAACCCGCTACTACATTTATCCCGTAGATCAAGACTTCAAGCCAGTGTTCTCGAGTGCTTTGAGAATTTCTCTAACAATGTTAGCTATGTGCATAAGCATAGCCATTACAGCAAGTGCAGCTGTTCTCTGGAACAAGAAAAAGAGTAGGAGAGTAAGTAATCGAATTCATTGCATAGAAAGTCCCCCACCACTAGCAACACTAGGGTGGTACTTCGATGCTGAAAGAGAAATGAAAAGTGTCCCAATTGTGTCTCTGTCTGATGTTACTACGGTGCACTACGGTGAACGACCTGATCTAAAGAGTAAGCCGTTGAGTTTTGTCCCTATTATTTACTTTCTTGTGATTAAGCTTCCCTCAGAAATTGGTAGAAACCCTTATCCAATTTACCATTTTTTGACAGAATTTCTGTTTGACTGCAAAGAATCAAGTGTTGGAGTACTTGTTTCTGGTCCAAAGAAGATGAGACAAGAGGCTGCGACAATTTGTTCATGTGGTTTGGTGGATAACCTGCACTTCGAGTCCATCAGCTTTAGTTGGTGATCTATGCTAGACATTTACAATAAAGATTTTCTGTCAACTTCACCATAATATGGTTGATTTCCTAGCAGTGTCTTTTGTGTTTGTTTTTAAGAATTGCATGCATAGTTGATTAGAGTGACTAGGATTTGATAAATCAGGCATCAACTCAGTAACGCCCCATTGTTAGTTCCTTCTGTTGCAGTGCTCGATTCAATGAATAATGTACAGTTTTACTTGTCCCACTTCAAACTAGCTACAAAGTACTTTGGCCTCACCACCTCCTTTAAAATAATTGAAATGAACTAGCTGCAAAGTACTTTGGTCTCACAAGAGTTTCTCAACAAGGTAGAGATAAGACTATGTACTATTAAATTTTTCTAAACTCTGCATTTTAGCAAAATTCTTACTGAATATTATTGTAACATTTTACCCATATCTACATATTTTTATAATACGAAAGCATGATTATTATTTTTAATAAAATATATATATTTTAAGCCACAGATTAATAATTTAAAATTAAATAACAAAGTCGATCGTACTGAACTTTGAATATAAAAAAGTAAACCTATCTCTTTGCTCGAGTTTTTGTTGAGTCCAAACAATATGACCCATGACCTTAAGTGCAAGAGACACTTGGTGCCCCGTCTTCTGCTAATTAAGCTAGCCCTTTCAGGGCATTACAACTAGATATTGCTTATAGGAATTTAGTTAATGGCCATTAGCCAGGAGACGGCGACTCTCGCTAGAGTTTGCAGAATAATAAGCTACTTAATATGGGATTGATTAAGACATGAACGGGGTTATGAGACATGCTTAGCATTCCATTATCACAAGCCAACAAAAACAAGCTATTCGGCTTTGTAATTTGATGCATCTTGTCCTTGCTCAATAGGGTTTTGCAGGAGGTAATAATTCTTATTGATTGAGAATAAATACGGGGGAATGGGATAAAAATGGCATATCTAATATAACAAGAGACATATCTTTATTGGTTGAACAAGCAATTTGGGCAATAACACTTGCTCATATAAGGAGCAAGATGATTGAGCTCTTTTTTTACACTCATTTCCTCTGCACACCCTTCATTTAGTCATTCATCTTTCATATGAAATCTAGTATTTATATATTAGTTAGGACTTTTAGGTTAATTATTTTATTATGTATATGTTTTAAATATTTATTATGCAATTAATAACTATTTGTTTGCTTAATTATTGAAAACAACTTCTCTATTAGTTAGGGGTAAAATTGCGTACTACAAGATCTCCCATACCTCGCCCCTCAGCAGGATTTCTACTGGATGTTGTTGTTGCTTGATTAATTAATTAAAAATGAGTTATAATTGCTGAAAGCATGTGTAGGAGTTATAATGAATATAAGTTTTGTTAAATTAATAGACACAAAAGAATTAAACATGTTTAATAAGTGTGAAATTGTATAATTATTAAAATCTAGTAACTAATATGCATATGGAAAGTGTTTTCAAATATCAAAGAGATAATATTGATGAGTTAAGTGTTGTGTGTAATTTCATCTAATGTTGCTGGTGCTTGTGTGTGAATCGACAGTGATGTGAGGCAATTCAGGAGTACTTTTATACTTATTAGTGATGTGCAGTAACGAAGTCAACGAGCCTCGGGTTCAGTTTTCTTAAAATTTGGGCCTTGGGTTGAGCTAAGGTTCGGGCGGCTTAAGGTTCGGGCGGAATTTTTTGAAAAATTGGGCCTCAAATTAGACTCAGGCTTAAGTTACTCAAATTTGGTTTAACTTGAGAATCAATTCTTATAAACAAAATAATATCGTTTTGTTAAAAATGATATCGTTTCGTATTTTTAATTTGAAAAAAGATTGAGCTTGACTCGGCCTAGATTGAGTCTCTCTCAGGCTCTAACCGGGCTACCTCAAACCAGGTCGAGTAAGGGTTCAGACTCGAGCTCACTGCCTAGGGCCTTAGATTCGGCCCAGGTTACGGCATTTATTTTCTTATGATTAAGCTTCACTCAGAAATTGGTTGCTTGGATGTTGAAATCCTTGTCCAACTTATCATTTTTATTGCAGAAATTCTGTTTGAGTGCAAAGAATCAAGTGTTGGAGTACTTGTTTCTGGTCCAAAGAAGATGAGACAAGAGGCTGCAATAATTTGTTCATGTGGTTTAGCAGACAACCTGCACTTTGAGTCCATCAGCTTTATAGTTGGTGATTTATGTTAGCCCTTTCCAATAAGGGGTTTCTGTCATCTTCAACCTTAAATAATAAATATCAGATTGTTAATGTCAAAAGTAAAACTATATCATCAGGCTTCCTGTGAGAAATGCCTAAATTGTCACAATTCCTTGCATTTTCTTTATGTCTACCCAGTAAATTTGAGTTATATACAAGAAGGTATTTTGTGATGTGAATTATGCAATAATTTAAATATTATAACAGAAGTTAAATCGATAAGATAAAAAATTTAAGATTTGAAAGTTTAATCGGTATTAGATCATCATAATATTAACTAAAGATGGAATAAAATTAAAGAATTTAAATATTATTAAAAATATTGTACTTATTCACTGAAAATTTTGAAGTTTAATTAAAAAATTGTTTAAAAAAATTAATTTATTTGTTTTAATTTATAAGGATTTATTAATTAATAAATTAATCAATTCAGAATTGATGATCTCGTCGGTTCTGCCACTACTAGGCCTAAGCTCAAGCTCAGAGACTAACGTCAAGTACCATTTATGGATATGTAACTTGATCATGGACTTCTTTACTGTTTATGATAAATGCTTTTGAGTTTTTATAATTAAAATCAAACTAAATTAACGTAAATTCAGTTGAATTAAATTATAACCCAACTCCAATTAACTTAAATTTAAACTCGAACTTAAAAACTAGTTTTAGGTAAGAATGACAATTGGTTAACTCATGAGCTTAAATTTAAGTATTTTTAATAAGTCGATCTATAAATTAAATTAAGCGCAGATTAATCTGAGGTCTGAATTTTCTAAACAAAACTTTATTATTTTGCTTAAAAGAATTAAATTTCGATAAATTTGGGTCTAAACAATTCAAGTTCAGATTCAATTAAAAAAGATGTTTCATATTTTTAATTTAAAAAATTATTTTTAAAATATTAACAAGATCGACCCATAAATTGGGTATTGTCATCCCTATTTTGAGGCTTTGAAGAAAAGAGACGAAGCGTGAAAAAGGAGAGAAGAGTTACTAGGCATGAGTGAGAGTTTCTGGTTGAGAGTTATATGAGAGAGTTTTTCTCGTAGGAGGACAGGGACAAACTTGTCCAGAATGTGCTTACCTGTTTCGAATGTGCGTGAAATAGATAAAGACAAGTTGATACAATCTTTATCTATTCCTTCGGAATTGTTAATGCTAAAAATAATTATTCCATTATCATTTTTCAACCAAACACCATAATATTTAATTATTAGAAATAGACAGGTAATGGAATATTTATTACCTTCAACCAAATAACCCGTTAGAACTTCTATAGACAGGCGCAAATTTACTTCAGTGATGGGATTAGAGCCACCACCCACCATATTACAAAATAAATCGCTTACTATATCAACCTCAATTACTACGAATTAATAATTTTTTTTACTGTACATAGTTTTTAATTTGCTTTTCCTGATTTATTTGGCTGGTTTCAGGCATAATTCAACAACCATTTTTTTCGTAAACGTGCCCAGCGTTTCCAAAGTGCAAAGACAGCCATTCACTATCATCACTTCAAGTCGGTGTTGTGATTAAACGAGTGAAGTTGATCTATGAAGCTTTCATTGCCGGCTGCCATAGACCATCTCGAGGTCTCAACTGAAGGACCTTACTTACAAGACCCTAGAAATACTTCTGATTTGGGCTTTCAAGAAGTCTTGAAAAACAGCTTAAAACTCCTTCGAACTCTGTAGTTCAAGCCCCAGCCAACAGAAGCATCAATATCTGCCACTTTAGGCCCCAAGAACTGGCTCTAGCTTGCTTTCCACCTTAGCATCTTCTTCATCACATAAATCAAAACCCCAACACTGTATTCCCAAAGCTCTTCGAGTTTTTGTGAGTGTATTAGCTATAAGCATAAACATTGAAATGACAGCAACTGTAGCTGTTCTCTGGAACAAGAAACAAAGCATTAAGGAACATGATCAAATTGAGAATAAAAATGGGCCGACATCAGCTGGATCGTTGAGCTCTTGTCCAGGCAACTTCTGTGCACTTTGATGAAAGACCAAATTTAAATACTAACCCATTCAACTAATCTGCTATTTATTCCCCCTTAGAAATCTATTGGTGCAGTGCCTTTTCTATGATTAGGACCGGATGCATTTGCGTATGATTTATGACTTGTGCCTGTTTAATTTGTAATGGGCTTACGGTGCCACACAAAAAGGAAAGTTACACTATACAAAAGCTCAACTGTTCAAGTAAGATTTCATCTTAAAATCAATTAGTGATAGATAGAGTAGTCCATTAAACTTATATATTGACAGAGAAAAGAATTGAAAATAAAGAGATTCTTCCGCATTACTATGTAAGGGAGGCGGCATATATATAGCCTATACAATACAATGTAAGGAACAAGTGACTAAATGCTAGGCCCAAGTAACAGACCTATCATCTATCAGTCCAATAGTAAAATAACATTAAAGGTAAATGGGTAACCCGTATTGAGAGCCCTGGTCCAACGTAATGAAGAGAGTAACATTAGGGTGAATCTGATAACCCCCCCACCCCGCGTGCAAATTGGACGGTACATGTCGTGGACGGCGGCCAGTTTGAGAAGCAGAGAACAGAAGAGAGGGCCGGCGAGGGGCTTGGTAAACATATCGACGAGCTGATGAGAGGAGGGGACTGGAAGGAGATGGAGGGATCCGGATTTGATGTGGTCATGAACGACGTGGCAATCGATCTCGATGTGCTTCGTACGTTCGTGAAAAACAGGGTTTTCGGCAATGTAGATAGCAGATCTGTTGTCGCAGTAAAGGTAGGCGGGTTGAGGGTGAGGGATGGAGAAGTCACGG